>JAULBW010068331.1:0-152782 GCA_032358265.1 Vaucheria bursata
ACAATTTAGGATGTAATAATATACATATTCTATCACAAATTCCTTGTGTTTATGTTGTATTTTACATTCCTGACATTGAGTAAAAAGAGATGCATGAATAAAGGAATAAAGTTGGGAATATTTTTAAGATTTGTGTACTTTGGAAATTGCAATTTTTTGCATGAACATGTATTTACTGTAACTAGCAGTTGTTGTTCAATTATATTTAACACTTGCAGCTTTTTGTTTAGTATGAACAACTTGCATTTTTACTAAATATTTTTTTTACTTTGACCATAACCATTGAATTAAACTTTTTTTTAATCATTGCCAAACAAATCTATTCTACTGTTAGGACCTGAGGCAATATATTTGTGCAGGTTCAAATCTTATTAGGATTAGAATAAATGCCTGTTTATACATTTTTGTTGTAATACCCATAGTTTGTACTATGTACTGTATAGTAGTAGTACATGCGCTGCATAGTTCAACTTAATTTGTGTAGTTTATTTCATGTTATATTGATTCTGCTTCAGTGACAGAACCAACATTTAAGAATACATTTTTTGCCTATTTTTCCATGTTTTCTGCTAAAAATTTATGCATCAGCACAGACTTTTGTCCGTTCTGATCTTTCATCCATCTTATTTCAGTTTCTTCTTTTTTCCCCCTTGATGCGTTGTTAACAACTCCCATGAAATCTTTTCCATTGTATTAGATACCTGGATAAGCACAGTTAGTTAATACAAGGGCTGAGAAAGTTTCTGTAGCAAAACTCCCAAAACTGATATAGGAATACCTAAAATTTTTATTTCTTTTGGCTTAATTTTTAAATTTTTTAGTTTCAAGTTTAATCAACATGTGTTGTGTGTGTAGTTACTATTTTATCAGCTGATGGTCTGCTGCATGATAGATTTTGTTATTTGATAGGATATCAAACTCAACAACTCCATTGATAAAAGTTGACATCTCTTATACTTACATATGTTTGATTAACTGATAATTTTTATGCAGTTGACTGTATTAGTTAATGGAATATCTCCTATATATATTAGGTCTCTCTTTGTATCTTTCCTAATGAGTACATAGTTTTTCAGTTCTTTTAAGATAATATTTAGCAGCCATTTATGGTTTTACGCTCATTTGTGCAACTCTGGCAAAGCTATTTTCATGTTCTGTTATTCAGCATGTACTACAATCCTTGAAATGGCCATACAACAGAACCAGAAATATTAAATGCTGATATAGGTTTTATTCTACAATTTATTCTGGTGCCTAACAATATAAAACAAAGTTTGCTAGTATTTTGAGAAAAAGTTTTAATCACTCTGATTGCAGCAGCAGCTAATGGTGGTGAATTGTTCATTAGAAATTTGGACAGGATGAAGATGATGTATTTATGCAGCAAGCCAAGGGTTTTCTAAGGGAATTTGGTAGCAGAAAGGAGCAATACAGAGAACATTCTCATGTGGTTCTCTGTTAGGAATTAACTTCATAGAGTGCTAATTCCATTTGTAGCTGCAGTACAGTTCAGGAAGATTTGTACAATTTCAAGGTTCAAGGAGAGTCACTAAAATAAAAGTTCAAGGAGAGTCACACGTTTTGAATATTTAGGATACATGTATTTTTGTTGTATTGATAGAATGTCCTTACTTATATCAATGCAAATTACTGAATGCAACGTATTTGTACTAATTTTTGTCCGTTTCTTCTTGCGTTTTGACTATCACATTCCTAATATTCTCACAGTAATTGTCTTAGGAGTATGTATTCCAAAAAGGAATATAAATTATAGTAAAATTAGACACTTAAAGTGTGTTCTTTTCCAGAAATTTATGCATATTAAATTGCAACTAATTTTTGTTTTTTCAAATAAATGGTTTCTAGATAGATTTCTTTTCGTAAACCCATTAAAAATTTTGCCACGACCATTTAAAAATGTAACGATAAATTATGTGAATACATCATTCGCTGATGAGATATGCATTTTAAGCTTTTTCATTTTCTTTTAGGAATAATATTAAGCTGATGACAAGTTCATGAAGGGCTGGATCTAGAATGATTATTAGCTTTGGTAAGCAGCCAGAGAGAGGCAGCATACATTGCATTATAACAGTATAGAGTCAATCAATTTTTCATTAATTGGCAGATTGAATATAAGATCTAGAAGTTGTATGTATATTCATATATCACCATCAAAAAACTGTAAAAATTTTCTAACATAACAATAAAGCCTTAGAAATGATGTTCATAGAAAGAAGGTTTATAGGTTTGGGATACAAAGTTTATTTTGAGCGTTGGTTAAAAAATTTGTCATGCTAAATGAAACACTTCTTCAGTTTTATTGAATGCTTTTGTCCGAGTAAAAGCTGTTCAAAAACGATTGGAGTTCATCAAGTGTACTTCCGGTTAAAAAAATTTTTCTAATTATTTTATATTATACTCGATGTATTTTTGAAAAAAATATGAACTTTATATGCACATCATGTAATTTAAGAGAAAATTGCTTTATAAAGAGTATTTATTTGTATCTGACAAAAAATGCTGACACCAGAAATATAGGAGTTTTAGTACGTGTACATGCAAAATGTGATTTACTCGATTTGCAACGCAGATATACAAAGTGTGACTCATATCGGCTTCTAATCATTTTCTTGGACCATCAAAGCAGCTGATTCGGTTATTAACGCGATAATATATGATTCAACTGAGAAATAAAGTAAAAGTCTAATGCATAAATATAATAGCACTATGTAGAATGCATACATACATACCTTAATACCAAAATTGAACATGAGAGCAATAGCTAACGATCCTGCTAGTATAAGAGGACCTCTAGGATCATCCCAGCGAGCTATGATTCGGTCATGAATTCTAAATAAATTGGTAAGAAAAATTATATATTTCAGTACAGTAATTATTGGATACAACAAACTTTCACTTATAACGAATTACTTCGATGGTTTCAATAAATTCGTTACACTGCATTATGTATACTGTATGCATGCATTGATCATGATCTTATGTAAACCCCTAGTCACATTGTTGAGATGTACAACTGTTGAAGGTACGAAATACAAAGAATTCAATTGCAATGTATATGATATAATGTATATTGATACACTAATATGGCCAGAAAATGAAAAATGGACAAAAGTAATAGAATGGTTATCACCAGAATATATACCAATTTTTGAAAATGTACAAGACTGCAATATGTGAAGTATTACAAAGAAATCTGGCTTTATCCACAAGCTAACAACATATCGTTACCGCATTGTCCATTATAGTATAACGAATGTACAGTGGAACCTCATAAGTCGGACATTTATTGTCCTATATTTAAATGTCCAACTTTATGAGGGGTTCAAATATAAAAGGAACAAAACAATTGAAAAGAAAGTCATCATCTTATCAACTGTCCAGGCTACTAAAGTGTCCAACTTAAGAAGTTTCACTGTACAAGTTAGCCATATCATATATGCCACAATTATAGTATAAATCATTTAGAGAGGATGATATTGAAAAAAACACATTCCTCTGAAACCTACCTCGTTGATCGCCATAAAAATGTGTATAGGGCATAACTACAAAATATAAGACTGACGAAGAGCATCGCAAGAGCATAATATTGATTAACATTGTCTGTAACTCCAAATGCCAGTACTGCAACACTGACTGATGACATCGTAACTGCCATATGTAACCTGAAAGGTGATTTACATGGAAAAGATATATAAATTATCTATCCTTATAAACAAGCTGTACAGGCTTGATACATATTCTCCACCGTGAAGAATTCTTTGTAACAAAGACTTTAACCTACTATGGACGTAATCATACTGAACATGCGAGTGAATAAGCTTACATAAATTATTATGAGATGTTTTGGAAGTGTACAAATAAAAATGAATGAGATAATCCTCATTGACAAGCTCATATCCATAAACATCATTTAAATGAGTATTCATCTTTTTCCGTAAGTTTTTAAACTGCATATTCTCAGCAATTTATAGGATCAACAAATCAGCTATAGTGAAACTGAAAAAGGCAAATATATCAAAATGATTTATTTTAACATCTAGTCTGACTCACCAGTGAATAAAAGTTCTTTCATTCGCAAAAAATAACTTTGGTTCAACCCTCTGTACAGTCATAGCCATTCCCTATTTCAAAAAGGTGTACATCAAATAATGCACCATATGTAAACATGAAGAATCAGCTCGAACTCACCTCTGGTGCTAACCCGAAAGCGCCCATAAACGGACAGCACGAATCAATATCACAGCAATGCTTACATAGGCACGACTCATCATGTTTGTATCCTTGTTCAGGATCCCAAACTGTAGGGACTTCTTCCTACATATATAGTGCCCATACAAAAATTAGCTCACAACAAAAAAAAGACTGTTTTTGTTCATGATACACTTTGCTGCAATACTAGCGTATGATAATACAATGATTTTGTCGTATTACATTAACAAATTTTGAAAGTGGAGATAATGCAAAGTACAATGGAAAAAATTGAAAATTAACAATTTCGATGATTTTTGTTCGAGTTGCTGAAACGATAATATTCGTCATTTTATTTCTGGAACAATATTCTTTTGGCCTATTTAAAAAAAGCAAAAAATGGACCATTTAGTAATTAAAACTTTGTTGAAATTTCATTCGCAAGTTCTCAGTCCTACTATTTGAGCCCAATTTTAATTCAAAAACTAGCTGTTATAATATCATGCATTAATAATTATATACATTCTTTTAACAATATGGTTTACACATGAAAATAATTGAGGATAATTAGAAATACTCACATAATTGCTTATATTTGACCCCTGCTCTCGGCTCTTCGTCATAGCATGCATATGATCTTCCGCTCTTTTTTGGCGCTTTTGAGCCGTTACTTTAGTATGCTCAGCCAAAATTTGATCGTGTGTATCCTACTCCACACATGAGAAAAATCAATCGAAAATCAAGTTACGGCAGTAAACTTCAGATATAATAAATTCTTTTTCATGAATTTTAAATTATGATGAATAAACAATGTCATATCGTGCCAAGATTAGCTTAGACTTTCTGATGTAACAAATCAATTCAGAGATTCTGGCAGATTCATTATATTGATATAGATAGAATTATTTATATAAAATATAACATAATTCTAGTAACTAGAAAGATTACCTGACGAGTTTGCACGCCCTGAATCCTTGTGAACGGCATAAGATAAGAGTACAATACATTTGCACCTTCTGATGTTGAGAGAAGAGATGAGGCCCCACTACATATAAAATATAGGAACTTTGAGTACAAGGGAATGGCTTTCGACAAAAATTTTTATTTACAATGAATAAATAAAAAAGCCAAATTACGCCAAGTTCAGATTTAGATTTTTAGATATAAAGAATTGATTTGGTAGCACTACAGATTTTTTAATATTCGAACTTTATTACGTATAATAAATTTATGACATTCATACATTTCGCTTTGTGATATGGTTATATGGCAAGTATTCACGAATAAATGGGTGAAACCGCCAAAATATGTGAAGAATCAACAATGCATACTTCTAACATGAAGACTTATTTCTATGAATGGTAATAGAATATTTTTGGTTTTTCACCGGTGATGCATTATATTTTATTGGTCCACAGTGGCGCAACTGTGGATATTGTCTAACTATTCATATAATATTTTATTTGTGTCATTGAAATTTAAATAATTGCCATATACATTTATAGCCGAATCAAATTTTCATATCTAACATAAGGCAACTTTATGTAACTGCTCACATGATAAAATAAATTAAAAAATGTAGTTAAATTCAATGTGCCAACCTTTCGATAACGCTCTGTTTAACGCTGACATCATCAATCCAGTAAGGAACAGCTTGAACATCTTCCGAATGAAGCACCGCACAGCCATGTATGAACTTGCTGAACTTGTGTACTTCATGAAGCATACCACTTAAAAATCAACACAATTCAAATACAACAAGTTATTATCTTTTTAAAATTCACATGCAATCCATATGCTGCAGATTGAAAATAAAATTCAAAAGTATCTCGAATGCCTATGGTGAGGTGCATAATCTATGAAACTATCACTGAATTTGTCTTCAAAATAAAACTTACTCACGATGAAAGTTTTTTTTAGAGAAAATGCATTAATTAATATATACATATAATGATTCTGAAGGTTATTTACAGTTATAGATAGACTATTCTTCATATACGCACATACCTATTGATGAGAGATGTGATCCAAGGTGGAATAGCAGATTCATCTGATACTTGTAATTTAACCTCTAAAATTGCATGAGGAAAACGAGTTATGTCGCTCGGCGCGAAGGGAACTAATGGATCGCGGTACCAACGGCCTAATCCGGGATCTCGGTCATTAATCATACAAAGATTAGTGTCCAAACTGACAAAAAAGCAGTAAAAAATAATTATTCATATATAACACATACCAGTTTGTCAAGACAAAAAGAAATCTACTCCATACAACAATCAACTTACATATGAATATTATGTCACTTTCTAAATGCAATAAAACCTCAATGTGCATTAACCAATCAATGGTAGCCATTTAAATTTCAAATAATTATACTCCAGTGTCTATTTCAAGAAAATAAGTTTTCTACAGAATGCACTCCCTCTATGAACACTTAGATATGTACTCTCAGATTCGGCCTATACTATTGCAAGCAACTTATTGAAGTTCATTGCATATAAAGAGTTCAAAAACTTCCAAATTTACACAACTCACGTACCTAAAAAATCAACCCAAAGTTTACAATTTTGTTTATGAATTGTACTGCAATCCGTAATATAACGAAAAAATAGTTAATAGAAAAGTAAATTAAAGAGGTTAGAATTATTATGGAGACAAAAATCTCAATAAAATGATATGCAGCTCAGTATACACATAAAGTGATATGCTATAAACTGACATAATCAGTTGCATAAAAAATATATAAGTTAATCGAATTAGATGTACCAGTAAACACCAGCAAAATGAGGTCAGTGGAGTGTAAAGCTATCAAATGTACAATACATCATTTCAACCATCCATTTATAGAAACCAACTGCATCTTAATAAATATACATATATATTCGCAATGTAGGATAACTGAGCCTTACAAAAGTTTAAAAATGCATATATGTATATAAGCACTCAAGTAAATGAAAGTGAAATTTTTGGTTCCTACCTAATGCGCACTGTAGCATCATAAGGTATCTGGAATGCAGTCCGCATGTACTGGCTGCGTAAAGTAGGAGTCAATTGCTTACTGGCAATGGCCTGAAGAGTAGCCACAACCAACATATGCCAATCACTTATTTGCTCCTCAGTCTGGCCCCTCTTTCGAAGCCGTTTTTCCTGTATAAATCACAAGCCATAAATCAAAGCCAATGCATGAAATTGTCCTCAATTATTTTCAAAGAGCGCGCATTACTCTATTAGTGAAAGATTCAAAATAATACAGGAAGTAACAAATATTTACATATTCTTATTCATCAGAAAATGGCTTTTTCGTGCATACTTCATTAAATGAAACAATCGCGTTATATATGAGTTGCAGAAACGAGGGTATACATAGTCTTTGATTGAACAAAATTTTAAATTGCCAATATTTGCCTTACATGTTCCACTTAATGTACCTTGCATGAATAAAAAAAGCTAAATTTAACATATGGAAGGCTCAAACCTATGACCCTACAATGAGCAAATTACAGATCGATACTAAAAAAGTAATTCAGCTCTAAATTAAAAAATATAAGGGCTTAGTGGCTATTATTTTTACCTCATTTTCAATATCATATTCTCCTTGAAGCAGTGGTAACACTTGATCATCTCGAATGATAAATCGTTCTTTTACAGACACTTCACCAGTCCAGCTATCTTCATGTCTTTTCCGCTCTACAAACACCTGCTTAGGACCTCCAGTACCATACCTTTATATAAATGTAAAACAAGAGCAATATATACAATTAATTTTCTCAAAAATTTTACAGAAAGTTTTGGATACAACAAATTTGCTTCTAACGATTTTCACTTGTAAAGAACAAGAACGGAAGCTATTTTACACCAAGTTCAGTTTCAGATTTTCAGATAAAGCAGATTTTGAATAAAGTAAATAAAGTTGATTGTGCCGGCAAATTTACATTGTCCGAAAATTTCTGTAAATTCAACAGGATTTAGCATTCAGTAAAGTTTAAGAAGCTCTTTAATAAAAAAAGGCAAGAAAAAGTCACCTTAGAACTCAAGTCCAAATCGGACATGCAGTGCTAATCGGTATAGAGCGGTCATTGATTTATATTGGATAATTTATAGTGGCGTACATTTTACAGTTACTATGGATATCGAAATATGCTAATCACTTTACTTTAAATTTTGCCTTATGTTAATTTAACATGCATACATAATTACGGATATAACAAAAATTTGTAGGGATGGCCAAGAAATTAAATTTGTCCAACAACAAAAAACTTTTTCATTTGCTTTTTAAATGTGAAAATTCGATAGAAAAATGCTCTAAATTTGAAGTAACTGTACATGTACATGTAAAATGGAGACGTGAAGGATGCTTATTGAACGTAAAAAAAATATCAATTGAAAATTAATGAAAATTATTATTCTTAAATATATAAAAACTACTATTTCATAGGATGAAATGAAGAATTTTCATACCATCTAAGTCTCAGAGCGATAGCACCCGGAGTCTTATCCAGTCTCCCATGATACAACTCGAGTTGCGAATTGTCTAAATATACGCTGTTTACCAACTGACTATCCGTCTCTCCACCCATAGTTTTCTGTAGAAATACTGGTAGGTGCTGAAGTATTGCATATTTGACCTATCATAAATACCACAAACACAGAATTTAAATTAAAAAAAATTAAGAGTGCATACTCTGAATATTGTCTAGTGCAAAAGAACCTTGCTACATAAAAAAACGGGACTTAGTTAAAGAGTTACAAATTGAAAATGCAAGAATAAGATATCTTAGTTGAGTTATAACTCAATGGATAGTGCCAATTGAAAACAGCTATAAAATAACAAAAGGATTAATTCGGAGAGTTTGCACTCAATAGTGATATAGAAGATATACTAGACAATACTCGTCAATTACATATAGGAATGAAACTATCTTCACTTTACAAATATCAAGGATAAACTATATATTTTTGTATACATATTACCTCGCTTACGTCTTCTACACGAACCCAATACTTCCGGGTGGATCGCACAAAATCCTGCTTGCCGGTTTCTTCTTGTTTTCCAGCAATATCTCCTCTATTCACAAGATGAAAATTTCAACAAAAATCAATGCATCAAATTGCAATACAATACTTATAGTCTACTTTTAAAAACTATCATAAAATTGTTTGAAGAAATAAATTATTTTACCTCAACTCCCCATACATGCGGCTGAGAGTGACAAGAACATCACTATAGTCTCCTCGAACCTGCAGATAAAAATGATTCTGTAAATAATAAGATATCAGTTACAAAAAAACTGAATTGTAAAATATACCCTATAGAAGAGCCACGATATATTGAAGAATCAATAAAAGTGTAGAATTTACTAGTAAATTTTGATTCTTTAATTTTTCAGATATTTTTCCTTCCATAAAAAAGTCGTGATGAACTGAAAATCAGCAATACAACTTTTTTCCATTTCATTTTATCTTTCATTTGTAAAATATTCTCAAATCTTACTTAATATTTATAACTGATTAAGAAAAGAAGTTCTAAAAGTGGTTCAACTGGCCTTTCGTTCTGAACAATATAGTTATTCTGATGAAGTTAAAGTTTAAGAGTATTTAGCAAATATATTACGGTCAAAAGATGCACTTGCATGATAGTAAAGAAATAAGATTAAATTAAAAAATTCTCACCCAGCTCTGATTATGTAAACGAGCCATATAGAAGGCCCTACACGGGGGGCTGCTCGATAAGCACTTGTCATGCTTCTTCAAAATCTAATCAACCAATGAAAAATGTACTTTATTAGTGATATATCCCTATAAGATAAAAGAGTTGCAAAATTTAGTAAACTATATATTATACTGGCAACTAGTTTTTGTACTGGATGGAATGCATAGTGTCATAGCGCTGTTCTAGAATGGCCTTAATGCTGAAGTAGGTATAGAGACATTTATTGGTACTAATGCTAAGTTGATATTACATCTATACTAGTGCTGTTCTGTTCTTTACATATATATTTATCAGTATTATATATATATATATATATATATATATATATATATATATCTAATGCTCAAATAGTGAGAATTCTGAAAAAAGAACAAAAATACAATCTTTTAGCAATTTCAAGAACAGAAAACAACCAATATTTTGAACATCAAATTTAAATAAGGATTAAATAAGGATTGAATGATACTATTACCTTGTAAAAGCCAGTGAAATTCATATTGACATATTTCTCTAGCTTGAGAAAAGTATTTCCAATTTCAAGAACTTCTCGTTTAAGCCTTTCCAGCCTGTCTGAAGTTTCAACATCATCTTTATCTGAAACATCAAACAGTTCATGGTCCAGTAACAATAGCTGATTTCGAATCTCAATGACCTTCTGATGCGTAAAGTTTTGAACCTAATCAGCAGAAAATCATGTTCAGAAAATGTCAAAAACAAAAAACTCAATGAATACTGAGGCATCAATGCTGCATACTTGAAAAAGCATTACCGAATTAGTCAAATTCTTTTTAGGTTGTGCTTATATTGACTTTTCTTTATATCATACATACATATAAAGAAATATACAAAAATAGCAATATTTCACGAATAAAATCCAGCATAAATCTTATATTAAATTATTCTCAAAATTTCCCAGGCATTTAAATCATACAATATGTGACTATACATTTTCCTACTAAAAACATTTTTGAATAGAATTATTAATTGTTCATCTTAAAATATTTAAATACAATGAATAGAAAAATTAATTCATTTTTTAGAGGTAAAAAAAGTATTAATTTAATTTAAAGTTTTGGCACATAATACATGTACCTTTTTCATTTCAAGCTCGAGTAAGCGAAAAAAATCTTCTTCTACAGCTTGACTATCCGTGCTTGAGTCGTCGCGTTCTGCCGCAGCAGTTAGCGTAGGAACGCTGAGGCTAACAACGCCTTGAGTCTTCCCATCTAGAGCAATACTGGCAGCTGAATCACCAAACGACGTCGAAACGCTTTTTATCACTTTTTTCATTTTCTGAAACCGATATGGGATAGTTGTGAGCATTAGATTGTCGACGTATGAAATTGCATATCTCATTGGGTTACACGACAAAATCGCCATTATTAATATGAAATATAAATACAATGTTTTCTTGCTTCAGTTTTTTAGCGATAAAAATTTTAGAAGATAAATGTTTCACCTTGTACTCTAAATAATGTGAGCTCCAATCGCTTTCCTTGTTCTCGTCGAGATAACGTCCAAACTTCATTTTTCGAGAAATGAAATGAAAGCGAACTAAAAGAAATTTTTGGAAACTGAGCTAGATAGCTGGCTATGTGGTAAACTATACGGTAATAATCTGCGATGCCAGCTTTGTGCTTATGTCAAAAAACGGTTCACAATTTATTCACTTTATGTCTTAGAAATAAGAGACCCTCGTATTATATGATTTTGAGCAGTTGAATTTGTCACAGCCGCTAAAAATCATTGAGAACATTCGAATGGTTACTAAAATTACATGATGATGTCATACTCAAAATTAACTACTTTCTCTGGAGTTAACAAATACTGAACTGACAAAAGCCGCAAGCCATTGGCTTGCGCAAATAAAAATAACTACAAAAAGTACAAAAATATTTACCAAAAAAATATGCTTAAAAATTTTTGCCTAGAAAAAATAGCTAAAAATTTACCAACATAATTTACCGGAAAAATTCCACAAAAATTATGCAAAATATAAAAAAAATTTAAGGTACCAATTTCTCAAAATCATTTTATGTGAATTTGTAGCAGCCATGCCTGAAGCAAAATTGCTTAAGTCCTCTAGATAAATTATGAAAAACCTCTAACACAGGATTCCAGACCAGTGAATATCAATTTGATAGATATGTTTCAAATAATAATAGAAATGTGCTATTAACACAAATAATAAAAATGCTACAGTTATGATGTCATTCAGTCACACATTATCACCTATTATATGGTCTATAATTGTGGTGACTTAAATATATATATTTTTAATAGTTTGCTGAACACAAATCACAATCTTTAACAAGAATCAAAGAGTATATTAGAATCTCTACAGTTGTGTTTGTGACATTGCATAAACAGCAATCATCTATTAGCTAGAAAGTCAACAGACAACTTTGCAGGATCAGAAATTTGAATCATCTTAAACTGTTTTAAATTTAACATCAAAATTAATTATACTCCATCAACTAAAAAATGCTCTGTGTAGTTGTAACAATATGTGAAGAATGAGTACAGTGACATAATGTGCTATGAATACAGGTAGTTTTGAAAGTTTGATGCATCATCTGATAAACAATTGAATTTACCATTGACATAGCAGGTGTAAATATTCCAAATAAAACTATCTCAAAAAATATATTTTTGCATAGGCAATATCATAAAATAATGCTTAAAATGTAGTCAGTTTAATTTTAAAGTTACTTATTTTTGAACGTATTTTCCTTTCGACAAATCACCAATTCAGTCTTTTACAGCCAAAGGAATGGATGGGCTTCAAAATTTCTTCTAAATCATTACAGTTTTAGTAGTTCAGGAATACTCTTTGTGAGAGACAAAAAAAGCTACATGCTAGTTTCCCAGCACTTTGTCATGCCAAAAAGTTGATGTGCTAGAGAATCCCAAATACACCTTGCATAACATTTTACTGCCGTAGATATAAAAAATTTGTTGGATTTATTGCTAAAGTTTGAGTTTATTATCATTTAGATTCTTTACTCATTCTATTTTGCCTTTGAACAAAACATTAATGTCTAGAATGCTACTTTTCAATATCCTGTAATCAAAATATCAATAGCCAGTATGCAATGTCAACTTTGAGTGCTAGATGAGTTGGCCTAGGAAACTTAAGGGGTGAAATGTTTTTGAGTAATAACTTTCTCTTAAATTTAAAAAAAATTCTACATTCTTCTTACAATGGCAAATTTGGAAATTCATGAAAATGGCATCTACTCTTCTTCCGAATTTAACTACCATTTGCATCATTTTTAGTACTGATAATGCAATTTTAATAGTTCAGATTTGAATATATTCATGCAAGTTAATCTTAAAAAGATTTTTTGGATATCAACATTTTTTACGCAAAATTTGGTGACATGAAAACCTAATGATCATATCAGTCATATTAATGTGGAGTTCAGCAGTCACTTTTTCTTCCCCCAAAAGTGATTGCTATGTGTCTAGGTTCTGCAAGTGCCTTGATGCTTTAACTGGTGTTAATAAGATATGTTTTACATTAACATAACTGCTAATAAGCAGCAAATACTGTGGACAGTTTGGTTAGTTTTATGTAAAAGATGACTGAATACAAGGTGCAAAAGTAATGTATATGCATGCGGTAGGAGAAGAGTCAAGTTTTAATGTTTTTAGCCATTAGTAGTTTGAATTTCTGTTTCCACAATATGAGGTGAAGTGAAAGATTTTAGAATTAATTGTGTAACACTCTGATTAGAATAAGTAAGCTGAATATGAAGTACATTGAGAGAGAAAGTGGTATAGAGAAAAATATCTCTAAATATCTTAATATTATAATCCCAAAAAATGTTATGAATAGTATTTATCTTGCACTTGGATCAGATGGCTCTGATGCCCCATAACTGAGCACCAGAAGTAACTCCAATTGCAGTGGACTTGGAGTTGTCGTTAGTTGTTCCCCATTTATTGGTCAGCTATTAAATAAATTAGAGCTAACAGTACTTTTGTGATTAACTTTCCTGCTCAATGATGAAATGCTTCCCAAGTCCAACTCGTTGTGCCACAACTCGGAATCAGAACCGTTACAAAGAGTTAAAAAGCGTGTCCTATACATAATTTAAATTTATTAGTGGAATTCTTCACTCGTAAGCCATAGCGCGATGAGCAGTAGGAATGCTGAAAAACGCGTATCGTTCGACTTACCAACTAATCACGCCAAGTTCCTGAAGTCAGTTGCAAAGCACCTTGATCAGGGTATTGTAGATATTGACAACGTTACGTTCGTGGAATTATTGATACGCACACTAATTGACCTTGAGCTCAGTAAAGCAGTTTCACTATGCGAAGTTCTAGACTTTTGGCAAGAGCGATCAGATCGAATGTTTGCTCAAGCTCGCCATTTCATGGAAGTTGGTCCATGGTGTTGGTATAATTTAGGCTGGACAGGAATTGAAGATTCAGTGCAGCGAAATAAATTAATCATTAAGTCTAGAATTCGTGAAATAATTAAAGGTATAGGTAGATTGCAGATGCATCTCTCTTGCATGAAGCAATCATGTAATTCTGGGCAACGCGATGCTTGGATGCATCATGCTTTATCTCTTTCTTTGTCTCATCTAAAACGAGTTCAACCAATGTTTTCAAATTTTGCTGACGCTTCTAATATAGAAATTCCCTTGCAACCTACCGCAGCCGTAATTAAGCAGGTATTTTCTGGCCGTTTGAAGTGTTTTCCATAAAATTTACAATTTGACATTTGATTTTATTGCTATATTATCCAGCACAGATTGGTCAGGAAATTATTGGAGCCACAGAATCGTATCAGGATCAAATGGACGCTCTTCTAGGTAACTGCAAGCCAGCTCCTTTCATCCGTAGATACTGGTTTGTATTTTTTTTTGGACTACCGGCCAGTGGAATTTTCATCAATTGGGCTGCTAAAAACCATATGGAAGTGTCAAAGACGCTGAAGAGTATGCGTAGGAGCCTGTCTTTGTTTATTTCTGAGCACATTTCTCAGCCGTGCAGGGCTATCTATACGGAGTTGTTTCAAAACACACGAGTAAATATCCAAGACGTTGATGCGTTAAACGATAGCGTTCAAAGCTTACAGAGAATGCTGACAGCATTTGTACAAGATCGGAATCCCAACATGTCTGCATCAGATGTGGAATTGTTAGCATCAAGCATGGATATGGGTATTGTGTCAAAAGAATATGAGAAATCAATTGTCAGTGCCATGCGATCCATCGTTACAGGTGGGGAAAATTAAAGCAGTTTATTTTTGCACGTACGCGTACAATGTATCGATAGTAAGACAGCATTTTATTTTGTTGGTCATACTTAGGTAATAAGTAAATGCTTACTTCAGGTATCCATCAATTAACACAATCTTATATTTTTGTTTAATTTAATTTCAGGAGATATCGTTCGAATGCTTCTCATTCAAGTTCAGGTATATGTGGACACCTCATTTTTCTTTATTTCCCGTTATAACAAGCTGAAATTTGTATGCATAGTTTATGAAGACAAAGCTCTTAGTTTTACTCAACTCCATGGAAGACCTCATGGACGAAAATGAATTCAATTTACGGATTATGGCAACTATACCAGCATTTTTAGTATTTTGGGCTTCTTTTATGGCTGTAAAACCTTTTTACTATGCAATCCGAAAGATGAAATCCCGAAGTGCTACAAGCAATGCTCTTCGTTTTACAATATTAGACATGGAGCGGTTACTAAATCTACGGAATTCAAATCTTGGTTTTGTCTTGAATCATGACTCTACTTCGAATAGATTAATCAGACGTCTTTCAAGGGGTAATGAAACCCTTCCGCCTGAAAATTCTGCAGAAGCAGCTAACGATCATCCAGTCAATAGAGTAGGAATTGACCCCTCTGAAAGTGTGAATGTTCTAGATGAGCTAGATTTAGGAAAATTGGCCTTACTTGTGCACCAAGTCCGGAAGTTGATAGGACGCCGATGGAGCCGTTTTAGTGCTGAAGAGCTTAAAAACCTAGACGAAGATTTGTGCGAGCTCATGGGCGACCGTGGGATTGTCACAGTGGGTCAGCAGCTCTCTATAGTTCAGAGAATAATGCGTACTTATAGCTTTCTGCAGTTACGTCAGGGACGTTTACTATCCATGTGATAAAAATAGAGGTCAGTTGTTTCTGCCGAATGCATAAACTATAATATTAATTAATATTTCACATTTATTTCGTTTTTATTGCAAATTCGTATTTTTGAATTTAATACATTCGAATGAAATGTGTTTTTGCATGTGGTAGTGGAGAGCATTATCGTTCCTAAGAGTTTTTCTACACTTCTAATTTAACAGTTTGCTTTTTGGTTAATAAAACTGTATGTTTGAGCACATTTTTAATCATAAATTTTTTGACATTTACAGAATCAGTTAACATTAAAAAAATTTGTGAATGGTCATCACAGATGGTTTATTTTTTGCAATCTATAGTTGTCAGGTACGATTAAATTTATCAAGCAGTGATATTCATATAACTGATTCGATAAATGTTTATTATGGAATACATCTAAGCTGATTTTAGCAGATTTCTGGATGACAATTGAGAAATTTTAATGACAGTGTAATTAGGCTGCTGATGATTTGATTTTGCCCAGTGTAGGCTATACCAACAATGACTTTTATCTGTTTTAGACATAGCTTAGTACCATATTTGGGCTGCTTTCCCGAAAGCTTTTTATAGTTGCTTTGCGAAATTGAGCAAATGCTTCCAAGTGCTAGTCAATATTAGTGAGGAACGTCCCTTTTCAGCGGTAATATGAGCATACTAAATGAATTGAAAATCAAACGGTTTTACAACCTATGATTTTTAAAACTTTACAGCAAGTTTCCTTACAGTTACAGTACAGACCATCCAGTCACGATGACATTACTGTCGTTGCATTGAATTTATTCATGGTACAATCGAGGAATGGATAGCAATTAGTTGCACTTTAGATGATAGTTAGTTACAGAACCTTTTCATTAAATTAAAAAAATTAATAATAAATCAATGTTGGAATACCCAGTTATTTCTCCGATTAAAACCAGGTTTTGATGCATTTCCGGGCTTGCATGTACAATTTTGTTTGGCATAAATCCATATGATACGTTGAACTGTATATCTCATGCAATGATATTTTTTTAAATAGAATATCTATTAAAGTATTGAACAAAAGGAAAAGGAAAAAGAGAAGAGAGTACACAAACAAAATAAGTTATTGATGATAGTGGGTGACTGACAACTATAATCACTCAGCGACGGTGCCAGGAAAACCAGCGTACAGCGCGTATCGTGATAATATAGAAAAGTGAAGAGAGATTATTAATTGTAACAATATCATATGGGCCGCATGAGGGTAACCTTGTGGGCCGCAAGAAATATCTTTTGAAATTACAATTAAATTGTTGATCTCAAAAGACGTTACAAAATAACAATTTGTGAAAAGATGTATAGATCGGGGTAACATATAAATTGAGTAGAATTCGGGTACTAGAGCAGTAAATATCCTAACAATATCAATGTCATCATCAGGTCCAGAATAATTGCCATCTTCACTTTTCCCTTTTTCATCAACCTAATCATCATCACTGAAATATGACTTGCAGGAGGAGCGTAGTAGAATCAACTTAATGCCCGCAGTTTTGTGATGCTTTTTAGTAACATCTTTGTTCATGCCTAGCAGAGAAAGTCAACTTGTGGGCATGTAAAAATATGTCAAAACATTACACATAAAGATTCTTTGACACAAGCCACATTTTAAATCGTATTAATTGTTTACATCCAGATTTATGCACATCCAAGTATTCCTGCACTACCCGGCTTTAGCTATGGTATTGAGTAAGAATTCTTTGGTAGATTTAAAGTATCTGTGTTACCATTCCAATTTACACCAGTGTAACTAATCTTTGGCAGTATCTTATAATCACTAAAGCTATTCAGAAACTAAGCTAGTGTAAGTGAGGTATGCTTGAGAAAAAATAAAACTATTTCTTTTGTAGCAGGGAAATAGCATTAGATATTCAATGACGCAGCAGTCCCAAAATTGTTTACACCTGTTGAGTAAATATTTAAAGTAGCATGTAGGAGACTCTCAACAAGGACCCAAGTACATGTAATACATTGCCATATAAAAATTGGGATTGGGTGGGCTCAGATATAGCCATTTCCATAGCATCCCTACATTTGTCAGGAGTGGATTAAAGTTGGCAATGATTCACATTATTCTTAGCAAAAATCAGACTAATGTGATTTTGACCAGATGCGCAATCAGTAAAAGTTATGTCAAGATGAAAATTGAGGTGAATTCTATGGTATCCAAAACATCAAATTTGTTAATGGCTGATTTAGATGTCCTGTGATGATAATAACACAAGGCAGTACCACTAAAAGAGGGACAAATGGTGGCTACTGCTTTGTCTTGGATTCTGATTCATAGAGAGCAATCATGCTTGAGATCATAATTTTCTTTGTTGACTTATTATGTCAGATTCCTATAAACTCATGAGAACAGAAGTAAAAGATTTACACGATAAAAAAATTTACCAGCATCTTGTCTTAGATTGATACAATCACCACATCTATAATATAATTTTTCCATCTCAGTTGGATAGTGCCAAATAACCAAATAAATGCAGTAGATGCAGTATATACATAGGTCTAATAACAGTCAATACCATAACATAAGACTTTTTCTTTGACTGTAGTACAAGCTTTGTTCTAATAAATGTGCTGTCTGAGTTGCACATGATTTTAAAAAGTATCTAGCATTTAAAGCTTTCTGCACTTTAGAAAGAAGCATAAGATTATTGATGTTGCTCTTTTCTAGAAAATGAATTTTCTTTCAAATAGCAAAGTGTCAGAGAAAGTTGGCTTACAATCCATAGAGAAATTGCCAAGGTACATGAAGAATTGTCTAGTAACAAAAATATTTTTTTCAACTCCTCATAATTAGATGTAATAAATTTCCACAACTCTGCTCCAATTAATTATACTACATGGTTCATACTCAGCAGTAGAAGAGATGGAAAAGTTCAATTTGGAATAGAAGGATTAGGTAAATTGGCTGGTGAATAATTAAAAAAGATTTTCTGTTAACTAATATCCATTTAATCTGTGCAGTAAAGTTAGATGTGCATGAAACTGGAAAAAAACCAAGGAAGGTACTTTTCAAAGATTTTGAATTAAATTTGCCCTACTATTTTTTATGAATGCAAAGGTATTACAATTAAAAAAGTTGTGATGAAAAGATTCAAATTAGAGGACTATCACACAATGGTTACCTTCTGACAGTGTTTTTCATACAGTTTAGAGTTTAGACTACATAAGTAAAAATAATTTTGGCAAGACATGATTTAGTAATGTCAAGATATTAAAAAACCAAGCAATAACATTTTTTTGTTAATACAAAAGCCAATATCTCATGTGTAGTGCTCTTAGAAGGAAAATAAGTTTGAACCATAAATTTATATGCATGCTTTGCTAGAGCAGAATGAATTTGTAATCTTGACATATCTTTAGAATGACAATTTGCACCACAAGATTCATGCTCATATCAATTTTTACACAAAAAGGTAGTAAGAGTTGTACCCATAAAGTACCAATTTAAGTCCTTAGATTTAAAATCATAATGAAGTTTTTCAATTTCTTTCGTATCATAGAACATATGAGATATCAATTTTATCTCAAAGAAACTGTGTACTGTGGAGCTGATGTCTGGTTAGTAGTCTGCACATTTTCAATATATGGGCTGGCTCAAAAAGTGACAAGATAACAATGAACAATCTGATGGGTAGTACCAGCTGATTTATGATCATATTTTTGTTAAAGAAATTTATCAATGTAGGTTTAAGTATTGCTTCATGCAGAAAAAATCAAATTTTCCCACAGCACGCAAGGTACATGACAGAAGTGAGGTTGGCTGTAAAATAAGAATGCTAAAAATCTTACTATTGTAAAATTTATGACTAGATTGGCACAAGTTTGTGTCAAAACATATGCACTCTGACTCATATTCTTTTTGGCAGCAGTAGTAATGTCTGACCAAAAGTAATGATAATGACCAGTACTGCAATATCAAGCAGCTTTTACGGTGTACATCAGGAGAACCACAAGAAAAATATTACTGGTGAAAATCAAGAAAAGTAAGAAAAGTAGTGGGAAAAAGTCGATGTCCTTTTGCAAAAACTCAAAAAAATGTTTTCTGCCAGAGGAGAAGTCTCAAAAGGGTTGGTGTCAGGAACCATACCTTTACAAATTAGATTTAGTTATTGTCAGCCAAGGACTTGGTAACAACCGAGTAACTTGGGTTTCATCTGCAAATCATTGTGAAATGTTGTATGCATTGCAAAGGCAACTTTTTGCAATTCTTGTGAGATGAATTAATAAATTGTTTTATTACTATTTTTTGTTCTTCTTGCTGTTTCTTAAAATACTTCTCAATCAGTTTTGATGCAGTCCTCATAGTTGGAAGTAAAGACCGCGTATTGCTGAAAAGCTGCAATAATGATGACATCCTCAGCTAAACAAAAAAAATCCCATAAAACACGGAAGTTTAATGAAAATTTAATGTCCTTAAGGGCACTACGTTTCCCTTGGTACAGAGTGTATCTACGTACTTAAGTAAAATATTTACAAGGATCATTAATATAATATACTGCATTATGTAAAGTATTTATTTTGTACCTTAGTGCAGATTTCTTGGGTTCTTATTGAATGAGCATTTTACTAATTCAACTTATCAATGGCTTGGAAGTATCACAAGTCGATCCCTGATTTAGTTGTAGTACTCTAAGGAGTAGTGAATTTAATTCATTCTTTGCTACGTGATGCTAGTAAATTTTTGCACAAAGCTTATTAATTCCATTTGTTGGATGATGCTTCCATTAAGCACTGCGTGAAAGAAGTTTGACCAACCAGAAAACATGCACTAATAAAGTTTGTAAAAAATATTGTAGAACTTTTAATGGAAAAAACTTTACAGAAGGGGTGCACAATATCTTGGCTGTTAGTATCATTTTAAAAATAAATACAAATTTATTGTAAATAAACATATAAGTATTTTTTAATTTATTGAGGATGGTCATTCCTCAAAAACAGTTTTTGGTTCCCATCAAAAGTTATTAAAATTACCACTTAAAAGTACTATCTTAAACTCATTTCTACTTCCAGTATATGCTCAAGTTTTGACAAACCTAAAGGATTGAAGAAATAAAGAAGAGAAACTTGCAATTGATTTTGCAGAGAGTGAAAAACAGTGACAGAGATTTTTCCTAAAAGTATGAATAAAGCTAAACAAAAATATTTTCCTTGATGGAACAAGATATTATGGCTGTGGCATAAGATTGAGACACTCTAAACAGAATGAACTACAGCCATCTTTTAGTAAATGCACATTTAAAATTGGGTAATCTCAGTTTTAAAATTGTTTGTCATGCCCATGTACATATTGAAATAAAGTTGCCCATTGTAAAAGAGCAATATTAAAACGAGTTAAGAAAAGCTATTGGTAAAATATACATTGAAAGATGTTGCTTTCCATTGAAAACTAAATTGAACTTTTAAAAGGTAATGTGCAAGTTCCATGATTAAAGTCAATTAGGAATTCAATGGATACAAAACACTCTGATAGTATACTGATCAAAGTACTCCTTTTAGGTTGGATTTGACTTAATGCAAGATTACTTTAGGTTCAATATTTTACTATCATAAAAAATTCAATTTATTTTACGTAAAAAAAATAACTGATTGACTTGTAAAAATTTAATGTTAGTTGAGCTCTAAAGTTAAAATACTCCTTAGTATTGAAAAAACTAGTACTGAACCATCATTTCTCTTTTTTTACGGGCCTCAAAATTTTGAAACTGTTAGGAATTAACTGGTTAACGGTTAATCCTATATTTACGTTAGCTGCATCATTGTTTCTGTTCTTCGTTTAAGAATTCTGACTGCTGACATCATGTTTTCACTTTAGCCAATAGAACAGTGCCACAGCGCAATTACTACTGGTCTATCATGTGATTGAATAATTGTCTGTCTTCCATTGCTAAAGTTCACTTCTAGCAACACAGTTATATATACTGTATGATTTATGTCTAAATGTCTTTTTGCATTACAGAAACTGAGAATCTTAAAAGTTTCCAGTTATAACGATAGTATTTTTTTGATATACTGATTCTGATTACATGCTTGAAAATGTGCCACAGTTTTAGTTTCTCCATGTAAAAATATAATTGCTGACATGTAATACAATCAAAATGATGAAAACATGGTCAGTTTTTATAGTTAAATTTAGCCATTAAATGCACAAATAATCTCTTAAGCTACAGTTCATTAATATTATATAGCCATGAACATCAATTTGCATCTAGACTAAAGCATGAATGCTTAAGGATATTAGCAAAAAAGATGTTTACATAATTTGGCCACTTTTTAGAATTTCTGATATTTTCACTTTTGTTGAAAAAACAGAATATCTCATTGCTGACTAAAAACTTGTATGCAGACTGCACTAATTATTACAAATAGTATGAACACTTATACGATGCAGATTATTAATATTAGTGCTAATGTTTAAAACTTTCAATGACGAGTTTTTATATCTTTGCAATAAGGTATTAAAGAAGATTTTCAAAGTTTTTACAATTAAGAGCATTAGTAAAAAGTTTTTATATTGTAAAACCATTTTGATAAACAAAAAGCTGTATGGATTTTAGCTTTTTATCTGAACAATGTTGTGACCAAAAAGTAAGCAAAAAATTATGATTCAAAGCTTGTCCAATATCAAGCAATTGTAAAGCAACATTTCTGTTCCACAGTACTTCAAGAAAAACTGGTAAAATAAGTGGTCATTATGATAAGAACTAGCTTGCCTGCCATGTGTTCTGCATTATTTGTTTTTGAAGTTCCTGTCTTTTTCTGCTATATCATCCTGATTTTACATTTTTACTTTATGGTAAATAAAAATGTATTCACTGGTGCAAATAAACATAAGTTATTAATTGATATGCTGCATAGCAATCTATATTTATGCATATGTAGCGTGATAATATGCATTGATAGTTTGAATTCATTCCAAATGTAAGCTATTTCAATGATCATTTTACTGTATGGTTCACATTAGTTCAGGTTAGCTTTATTATTGGAGCCTAAATTTGTTTGGGTTTACTTTGAATAGCATGGATTCAAAATTTGTGTAATTAACTGTTAGGAATTAACACCTAAGGGAGTTAATTCTATTCTGTAGCTGCGGTATAATTTGTTTTGGTTTCAGTTCGGTTTTAGTTCGGTTTCAGTTTGGTTTCAGTTTGGTTTCAGCTTGGCTTCAGTTTGGTTTCAGTTTCAGTTCCAAGATACATCAGAGAGCTGAACCCTGTTCTTCATGCTACTAAGTTTTGTGTGTTGCAAAAGTTATCTCACTTTCAGCAACACATGTAGGTTAATTTCAAATACTATTTCTGTTTTTATGTTATTTATTGTGTTTGTATTTTCCTAACATTAACACCAATGCATTTTTCTTAGCTCTACTTTAAAATCAAGTTTGTTCCCACTAATCACTGTAAATGATGTAGTTACAGTAAATGCTGATAATTTCAACAATTTTGCACCAATTTTATTACAGATGAACTGTGTGTCAGGATATCTGCCCTGTCCCCAGATACTAGGACCCCTAAAACCCCCCACCTCTCAGGAGTTGATGGTTCAACGGTACGAAAATCGATTGGTAGTACCAAGGTCTTGGGTTCGAATCCCGATGCTTCCAAATATTATCATACTTAGCTATACGTTCACCCAAGAATCCTAAGACTGTGAAGTAGGCGCTGTATTTTTACCGTCTTTGTATATTGGATATTTTTTAGAAAAATAATGTGTTTAATCATTTTGATTTTATCTGATATTATACATAGATAGACATTTTTTTGTTTAGCTCCATTTAAAGTGCTCAACTTTTCTTTTTTATTATCTATTTTTTCTAACACTAAGCTGTACCATGCACAAAATATAAAAATTTGATACACACCTAGTTGGATATAATGATTTCTGCACATACTAAAACAAAATGGCCTGACTTTTGCATGCTAAATATATTAATGAAAAAACCAAAATCAACAGGATATTTACTTATTACTTAGAGCTAGCATGAAACAATTATCCAAATGCTGTATTGGTATAAAAATAAGAACAATCTGTTGCCGAATGCAATAAAATTGGTCGTGCTAAATCTATTTAAAGACACAGATATAATGATATAGATTGAGAATTTTAGCCTCATCATCTCAATGTAAATATGAAATTGTTTGATGAATTTGTAAATGGTTCATTTTAAAATAAGAAAGCATAAGGATCCAATGCCCAGATCTCACGTATATAATCAGCAACACAAGGTAAACCAAAAACACAAGAGAGATACATGATTAATTTAGTATATTACAACCTACTTTGTGTTTCCGAGAATGAATCTTGCAACACATCACAAAAGATATTATGAGCACAATTCTTTGAAAGAATTGTACACAAATCAACATTATACAAAATAGTCACGGTTTCATAACGAATTGCATGGCAACATATTAAATCCTTACAGAAAGATCTTGTGTTGCTAGAGTAGAACTTAGCTGCTATCAATTCTATATTGAACTAATTTGCTTTCAAATGCCAGGATAAGATGCCAGTTACTTTTTATTTGGGTAATAGAGCATACATTAATTAGAAATTTGTAGCTATATTTATATTGTAGCTTTGTCAAGATGCAAAGAAGTATTAGCTTAGAACATAAATTAATAATGAAAACTAACAAAACAAGAAAGTTGTAGACAAATATGCATAATTCTAACCCACTTAAGCAGTGATATGTTCCGAATTGGAAATCAAAAGAAGTATCTGTGAAAGCAGTAAGGATATCAAAGTGATGAATGAAGTTAAATTGTTTTAAAGATAAAAGTATTTCTCCGATTCCCAAAAATATTGCCGAATTTTACAGATGACAGCATTATATAACAAAACAGAGTGGTATTGTGTCAATCTGAACTTGTACTTTGGAAAATAGTAATATCACAAATTGATTTGTTTGATTATCAGAATTGTCCATGTTCGAAATGTAGACTTTATTGGACTATAAATTGGTAATTTGAAATAAAATTGAATCATAGATTATGATCTTAATGGGCACGAACATAGCTTTTCATTGTTGACAGCATTTAAAAAATATATATTTCCACGCACCAACAATAAAAAATACACAATACAGTATTGTGCTGATGAAAATAATTGGCAACTATCAAAATGTGTTGCAAGGATTTGAAAGGAAATTGATAATAATAATTTACTTTCCCTAGTAGCTTTTAAATTTTTCCTTTACATTTGCATTACACTTCTAAACGATTTAAATCGTCGTACGAGTATCTTTCGCGGCGCGCATTTTGAATGTATTTTTTATTGAAACAGAGGTATATAGTGTTCACAAAGAACAGATATCACACCTCTTCAAATTTGTCGTAATCGGGTCCATTCGAAGGGCGCTTCCCACATAAGTTTTAACGTGGCCGAGTCTCCTGTGGTTCTACGCTACTTTTGTTGGTGGAGCTAGTTACGCTTATAGACTTTCACCGAAATTACGGGGTTTGCGGTGAAATTGCACCGTTCTGTGGTATTTTCATAACGCTGGATAGGTTATTTAAGGTTTGTATTTGAAGTTTGAATGCTCTGTCATTAATTTTTAGACGTGGGTAGTTTCGTTAAAATCTGTTCACTATGCGTCAGATGATACGATTTTTATAATGATTCATAACGATGTCGCCAAATCTTCTCTCTCTAATTTACTTTCTTCCATGAAGCAGGTTTAAACATTATCTAGTTTCCCCATGTCTCATTTCGTCCGAGCCTCGAAGTATCGCAACGTTTTTGTTGATCCTCCAAAACCGGAACAGTGCTTTACTTTGTTGCCGATTAGCTCCACGAGTGGCGAACAAAGCTATATAAAGGGAAACACAAAATATGCAGCTGTCGCTTTAGAGGGTGGCGGTGGTCCATTTGTTGTCTTACCGTACGATAAACCTGGGCGGTTTGAACGGTCTCACCCACTTATCACAGGCCACACTAGCAATGTCCTTGACTTTGATTTTAATCCATTTCATGAGCAGGTAATTGCTTCTTGTTCTGAGGATACTACTGTGAAAGTGTGGGGAATCCCTGATGGTGGTTTGACTGACACCATCACGGACCCTCTAGTCGACTTATCGGGACATCAACGAAAAGTGACATTGCTTCGTTTCCATCCCACTGCTGGAAACGTTTTGGCTTCTGTTGGTGCTGACACTCTGATTAAGATATGGGATATCGAAAAGGGGTCCGAAATTTCCTGCCTTGCTGGCCATGACCAGCTTATTCAAGATATTGTTTGGGACTATACGGGAGCAAATTATGCAACATCGTGCAAAGATAAAAATATACGAATAACTGACCCACGTAGTTCAGCCATTGTCCAGACAATAGTTAATGCCCACGAAGGAGCGCGATCCACAAAGCTCACCTATTTGGGAAGTAAGGATAAACTTCTCAGTGTTGGGTTCACACGTCAGTCTCAGCGCCAATTTAAGATTTGGGATGCTCGCAAAATTTCATCAGAAGTCAAACGAATTGATATTGATCAGGCTGCCGGGGTTATCATGCCATTCTATGATGAAGATTCACAATTGCTTTACTTAGCAGGCAAAGGAGATGGTAATATTCGTTATTATGAGTTTGTGGATGAGACTCCTTGGTGTTTCTACATCAATGAGTATCGCAGCACATCTGCTGCAAAGGGTATGGCAATGATTCCAAAACGTGGACTCGATCTTCTCAAATGCGAGACTGCAAGGCTCTTAAAACTCACATCAAACACGATTGAGCCACTTTCATTTGTGGTCCCTCGTAAAAGCGATGCTTTTCAGGATGATCTCTTCCCACCAACCTTTTGTGGAATTCCAAGTCTAACTGTTGACCAATGGGTCGGCGGGATGAACAAGTACGTACATTTTTAACAGCTTTTTAGTGGAAATTCATCCTCTGACTTATTCCCTAAAACTATTTTGAAGTAGGCAGTACTATATTTGAATATATCATGTTTTCATTTGATGCTACTCATTTTTACTAATATTAAGTTTTATTCATAAGATATCTGTACTAACAATTTTTGTCATATTTTTGATACTATTTATAAGAAAATTTATTTAAGAACTGGATTACCATTGTTTATCAAGATTGACTGGTTTTGCATATTTCCTTTTCTTTACATCTATTTTTCTATTTAGAGAACCTGTATTGATGGATCTTCGTCCTGGTGCAAAGCCGATGATTGCTCAGGCAGTCGCACCTTTGATAAAACCTGTCATTTCTACTACAAACGTCCGTACTAATCCTCCTGCTTCTGAGACGAATAAGGAGACTGACATGGAACTACAGGCAGCCTTGGCTCGTATCCTCCTACTTGAGAAAGTTATCAAAGATAATGGATTGCGAGTACCATAAGCACTCTGGCTAACATAAATGAGGTTATTCATAATGTTTTTATTGAAATTGGTGAAGTAGAAAAGTCTTGACTGATTGATGAGTTTTTGAGTTGCTGTTTGTTGAAAAATGGATTAACGAATAAACTTGAAGATTTAGTCAATTTCTTATTTTGGTTGGTTATGATTTCTTGTTAAAGTTAGGCTTTAAAATTATTCTGCTTTTTAATATGTGTATAATTTTGAACCAGCATTTGTTTGTGACTTGGCATTATCTAGGTAATTTCCTTTACCATTTAATTTTTAGTGTAAAATCATCTAAATCGAACTCATTTTGAATATGTTTCTCCCGCTCATTTTAGTGGTAGTCGAATTTATTCCAATTTTACATAAATGGGACAAAGAATGTCTTTGTTTTCTTTAATATTTTTTAGTCACTGTATTGAAACTAAATATGTCGAAGAGTGTGGTTCAATTTTCAAGTTCCATTAGACTTGCAATTGATTAAATTCATGATAATAATGTTGAGTGTTGTATAGACAGGATTAGACTGAGTCTCCTTCACGAACATTTATGTCACAATTATTAAACATCAGATTCAATTGTTTGAAGGTATAAATTGTCCCACAAATTTAACGATTATCAATTGATTAAATTAACTCAAAAATATTCGGCCAGTGAGATCTTTGATGCAAATAAACAGATGGGTTGGTTCAACAAAATCAGGGCAATCTTGAACATCTCCATATGGCTCATTAAGCTTATTTCAAGTTAATGAACTCTAAACAAAAAGACCACAGGCGCTATGTAAGTTTTTTATCATTGAATTTGAAAATTAAAGGAAAATGTTTTCTTAACTGGCATATTGACGATGTATAGAATTCCATTATTGCAGGTCAGTGCTACATTTTAGATCTGAATTTGAATATTATCCAACTTGCTTTATATTGAAATGCTATTTTATAATTTCACATATTATGTAAAACATCAAACATTTCATATTTCTATTTGGTATAGAAAAATTATACAACCCAAAATTTTAATCTTAATTTAAAAATCATTTTTATGAACACTTATTTAACATTTGTGTTACTCATCACTCTTCAAAATTTCTAAAGATCATATTGAATAAAGAACTACGTTCAACAAACATCAACTTTTAACATCATGTGCAGTGATAATTACCCTCATCATGCATGATTCTTAAGGCCATGCTGCGTTATTATAGACTCTATGAACAAATATTTGTCATTGGAAATGTTATCTTTTGCCAGTGCTTTAAACTTCTTCCATCTTAATTGCTAGTACAACAGTAACAATTCAAGCTGCCACATTTGCACTTGGAAATTGCATACTAGTTTTTCCATCGAGTATGATGATAATTACTAGTTGTAGACCTATTTCTTCTGATATCTCACAAGTTTATAGAAATGAGCATATTTTTATACAACTCCGTATTCCTCATTGTTGATATTGTGACAAAGGTACAATGTAGAGGAAGGAAAAAAGGTTGCATGATTTTTTTTGATCCTGGCAACAAGTTGAGAAAAACAAGTGTAGATGATACTCCATTATAATTCTATATGATACACTCTCATCAAAATTTTCAGTTAGGGTTAGATTCCAGAATTTTGTGTCCAGTTTTGTATTTTATCTTCATGAATCTGCATTTCTTTCCTGATATCCTTGTGTTACCAAGGTATGCCTGAAGCTATTGCAGCTTTAATGCAGTACGCCTACTCCAAGGTAGGACCTACGGCATGTCGAAGCATTTAATTTTTTCATTTATTCTTTTAATATCAAAATATAGTTAAATTTTACTTTTTGCTGCAATTCAAGCATTGTGATATTTCTATCCTTAGCAAGTTTTAGAGTAAAGAATAAATTGAAGATAATGAAGAAATTAAGACTGAGTCCAATACTTATCCTGGAACAAAAGTAGAATTTTGGCATACCATACTTCTGGGATATCATACTTCTGGGATATCATACTTCTGGGATACCATACTTCTGGGATACCATACTTCTGTAGTATTCAATGAAGTAAAGTTACATGAGACAAAAAAATTCCTTCTAATTAGATAAATGTAATATAGAGAGGCATTGTGTGAGCAATTTCCTTTCAAGGACATGGTTCAGCAATTTTATCGCTAACTTTTAATAGAAATTCACATCAACCAGGATAAAATGAAACAAGATGAATAGTTTTTATTATTCGTAAATCAAATCCAGGAGCTATAAATTTATATCAATGCCATGAACCCTGAAATGAATTATTTATGCTCTTCTTAGACTTATGTATTTTGTGGGAAATTGGCAAAAAATTTCGTTGGATTTCATAGCTTCAGGCCTTAAATCACGTATGACGTCTGGGGACTTGGGATTTCATTTGAGGGCATTAAGACAGTCCAATCATGACCAAGAATTAGAAAAAAGATTTTTTTTGAAATTGAGAATTAATTACTGATTATTCAGTTAATCAATTTCATTATGAACTTTTTATGTGCTATTTTGATGTTTCAACTGGGATGCAATCATGCATTTAAAGCATTTCGTAGACTATCCACAATGTCCATAGATCTTAAGCATGAACAACGAATCCGTAAAACATTTAAATCCAAGCCTCGTGATAACATCGGGAATGTTAAATCTGTTGAAAGAGGGAATGCTGGCAACGATGTAAGGCGTTTGCTTTTTCCAGATAAGCCAGTTGCCTTATCTGGACTTCCTGACTTATCTGTTCCATTTACCGTGCTTGGTATAGAAACAAGCTGCGATGACACAGGTGTAGCTGTAGTTAGAAGCGACGGTCAAATATTAGGTGAAGCTATAGCATCACAGCAAAGTATTCATGAAGTATGGGGCGGCGTCGTTCCCGGATTGGCTAGAGATGCCCATGTGAATGAAATTGAACGGGTAGTTTCTGAGGCACTGTTTAGAGCTGGAATGTCATCGGCAGCCGATGTTGATGCAATTGCTGTTACTGTCGGGCCTGGACTCGAAATTTGTCTACGGGTTGGCTGCGAAAAAGCTAAAGCTTTAGCGAAATCGTTTAACAAACCTTTTGTTGCAATTCATCATCTTGAAGCACACGTGATGCTTGCGAGAGCTCCTATTTCCATGAAAGATGTGCCTAGGGTGGATACTGAACCAGCTCAGTTTCCATTTCTATCGTTACTCGTGTCTGGCGGCCATTGCCAGATGCTCCTTTGCGAAGGTGTTGGGCGTTACAAAGTATTGGGGGGTACACTAGATGATGCGCTTGGAGAAGCATTTGATAAAATTGCTAGACTACTTGGTTTGCCAATAGGTGGAGGGGGCGGCCCCTATGTTGAAAAATGTGCCAAAAATGGAAATCCTCAATCAATTCCGCTTCCAGTGCCGATGTCACACAAAAAAGACATGAATTTCAGTTTTGCAGGCTTGAAAAATTCATTTCGTATGGCCTTGGATACATATCGAAATGAAAATGGTATGAATAGTGATGACAAACTTCCAGACCAGGTTGTAAGCGACTTTGCAGCATCATTTCAAAATGTTGCATTTATTCATTTGGAGCAGCGTTTAAACCGAGCAATGTCATACTGTGAAAGTATCGAAGTAAGTACCTTGACGGTGGTGGGCGGCGTAGCTTCCAATAAAGAACTAAGAAATCGTATTGGTAAATTATGCGAATCTCGAGAAATGCCATGGAAGGTTGTAGTACCTCCCCCAAGGCTATGTACTGACAATGGAGTTATGATAGCCTGGAGTGGTATTGAGAAGTTGAAATTAGGAATTTCAAATACTATCGATAACCAAGAAGTCTTTCCCAGAGTCGCTCTTGGTCCATTTGCCTCAGAAGTTTTGATACAAATAAAGTAGAAAATATATATAATAGACGAATTATATCAATGACAAAATGAATTTCATTGAAAGTTTCTACACGTATCTATTGTGAGCAGTAGTTAAATTTGAATATTTCCATCCAAAAAAATAAATACATGAATATTTTTCTAGGATTCAGAAAAAATTGAGTTTTCTCCTAAACCTAACTAGTCATGTAGTAGGAAAATTCAAAAAGATCTTGTGATACTGCGGTAGTATTGGTCCTCAGTTGGGGTAAAACACAGATAATAAGATACTCTAGAAAGTTACTGTTATCAATTAAGCATATTTCCAAAATGCATAATGACTTTATCAGCTATATTTGGTTCTAAATTTATATTAGTTCAATTAAAGTGGGAATCTTTGAAAAAAAGTTGTATGAGAAAATCAATTTGGGATATGTTTTTGTATAGATATAAAATTTTAGGAAAACTTATCTAAGATTTTTAAAAAATTATATAAATTTTAATATTTGCAAAACCCCAAAAAATATAAGATTGCCGCTTGGGTGGTACACTTGTACAACCAGGTTGTAAACTTCCTGAGCACTGTGTACGGACAACCATAAAATTTGTTAAAAATAATCTGTGTATTTTATTGCCATATATTTTTCCTACAATTATTTTTGACAAGGCTTGCCTCCAAGCATGTCAGGTGAAGCCATGATCAGACAATTCAATTAATCCTTGTTTCAATAGGTTGTCGACATCACACTGTCTTAGAACATATGTTGCCCCCTTATTTAACTTTAACAATCCGCTATCTGTAAATATTTCTGTTTTATTTACTAGTGACCGAACTTCGACGTAAAGTTCGCGTGGCGGGTCCAAATCTGTAGTTAAATCAAGTCCAAATTCTTGGTGGTAATTCGTTAGTATTCGGTCGTATTTATTGAAATAATCACGTTCTGAAGTGTTTAAATTTATAGTTTTATCGTGTGAGATGATCGGGCCAGTTTCCCAGCGTAATGATGTGACCTTATCAGCTCGATAGCGTGCATATGATAGGAGACATCTTTTATTGCGGAGTAAAGCAGTATAATGCATTGTAAGACCTATTCGAATTTCAACCGGAAGCTCTTCATCCTTTTTAGAAGACATTGTATCATTGATCTCTAGATTGAAGGATTGAATCTCTTGTAGAACAGCCGTAACTCCATCTTCATCGTAAGGCGGTAACCAACTACTGTTAGCAAGTTCAAGAATTAATTTCTTCGCTCGAGTGCATAGCACTGCCATATTACTTTCAGAATGATAATTATTTCTGAATGTCTTGAAAAATAATATTAACTCACGCAGGCATATACAATTCCGTCTAGCAATTCATTCGATTTGGAATTAAAATTTAAATGTTTTTCCCGCACTATTATGTCAAACAAATTTAGCCGACTTGATGATTTGTTGAATGAAATTCAAGAAAAATCCTATTTACAAGATATGAATCATATTGCAGTAGGTTACCACGAGTGCTTTAGACTGATAGGATCCTGATGTTTGATCAGGTGATACTGGTAAAACAATTTCCTTTTTTCTAGCTTCTTTTGCGCTTGCAGGTGTATTATTTGAAGTGGAGTGAAGTCCGAGCAAGGATCTAATTGCTATCAAAGATATTCGCAAGTATCGGATGCTAACCATTGCAACTCTTTCTTGCGATGAAAAGTGTACAAAAATTTGTTTTAGTAAAGTTCATTGTCGCATCATGCTGCGATATATCTTTTATTTCGTCCTTGGCACCATTTTAATGAAAGCAAATGGTCAACAATGTAGTGATTTAAACTCTGAGATTAACGACGAATACTGGTAATTTCACTATGGCTTTTCGTTTTTTCATTTTTTTTTAATTTGTATCAATGAGGTGATAAATTTTCTTCAATATTTATTTAATGCTAAATTTAACATTATTGAGGTGTTAGTCATATATTTTATATTTTATTTAATTTTTCGACTGTCGATTCGAAGGAACGAGGTTGCAAAGTGTTCTAGTTGTCTAAATATAGAAGGTTGTGGATACTGCTTATCTACTTTACAATGCCTGAATGGAACGATAATAGGTCCTGTCGAAAACTCGCCATGCCCAAGCTGGATTTTCAATGAAACTGAGTGCCCAGTGTCTCCAGGATGTGAAAACCTCAATAGCTGTGATTCTTGTGCTGGAGAAGATGATTGCTCTTGGTGCGCATCAAAGAGTTTATGTATGACTGTATCTGAAATTTTCAGTAGCGACTGCCGAGGCACAGTGTTCAATTTACCCTGTCCAGAATCATATGTGGGCGAAAATATAGTTGTTGGAAATCTGATAATAGAAGCTGATCCTCTTTTCGGGGGTGGTGATATCAGAGCTTCTGGATTTACAGTCGATGGAAGTATTTTTGATTTCAGATTGAATTCTTCAGTATTTGAAGTTACATCGGGGATGGATATCATTCTTATGTCGGGCAATTCGTCTTCTGCTAATATGGCTGGTGGTCAAGCTGTTTTAAAAGCCGGAAGTGGAATTAATTCTTTTGGCGGAAAAGGAGGTTCAGTATCTATTATCGGTGGAGACGGTACTGGGATCGAGTCACAAGGGGGCGATATTGGAGATGGGGGGATGGTATTATTAGCTGGAGGATTTTCAGAAGAAGGATTTGGTGGCAATCTTACATTTTCTAGTGGAGAAAGCAAACTTGGTACAGGTGGGGTTTTTTTACTAGAGAGTGGCACTGGAAATGTAAAATCAGGAGATATTATAATGAGAAGTGGAAATGCTACAAATTCTGCTGGGTCAGGAGGTTTAACAATATCATCAGGTGAAACACATTCAGGGAATTCGGGGTCACTCTTGATTTCTACGGGCTATTCTACTTATGGATTTGCTGGAGATGTGAATATAGCAGCAGGAAATAGTGGATCAGGACAGGGTGGAACTGTCAATGTAAAAGCAGGAAATGCAGATAGTACTGAAGGTACTGGAGGAAATATAGTATTTTCAACCGGCGAAAATAGACTTGGTTCCTCTGGATCAATGATGTTTCAAACAGCATCTGCTGGATCATTGGGACAAAGTGGTAGTATTAGCTTTGCCAGTGGATTCAGCAATTATGGCAACTCTGGATCTCTATCTCTTGCAAGTAGTGATTCAAATGGAGGGAGTGGTGGTGAAATCAACATTCTTGTGGGGACAGGAGGGAGTGGGAATGGGGGATCAGTTTACATTCAAGCAGGAAACGTCTTGGCCCCTCTTACTGCAGGCGGCGATTTAGATTTTTCTGGTGGTAGCGGTATGAGCACATCAAGTTTTGGTGGTGGACGAGGAGGTCATATTCGCATACAAGGGGGCAAAGCATTTGGATTACATCCAAGTGATGATGCTGGACATGTGCTAATTACTGGTGGAGAATCTGATATGGGAACTGGGGGGGCAACTTTAATCACTTCTGGTGCTAGTAAGCAAGGTTCAAGTGGTAATACAAGTGTCGGTACTGCTGACTCTGGTGGTTTCGGATCAAGTGGTTCTATATCGATATTTAGTGGAAATACACTAGGAAATAGCTCTGGATCAATTTTGCTGAGAACTGGGGATGCACTTCTTGGAAAAGGGGGAAGTATTATGTTTGAAATTGGTCAAAGCTATTCTGGAGTCGGGGGCAGCTTTGAAATTCTTGCTGGCACTAGTGCTGAACATACTGGAGGAAATATCATTTTATCCAGTGGACGAGGAAAAAAAACATCAAGTGGAAATATTGTACTTAGTACATCAGATGCTGGAGAAAATGGGGTCTCAGGCTCAATTATTTTACAAAGTGGCTTTGCCACAGGAGGCAATGCAGGAAACATAGAGCTCAGAACAGGAGCATCAAGTCTTGGGAAAGCTGGGGACATTGTTTTTGCAATTGGTGGTGCTGATTATGTAGGGGATGGAGGTGGAATATCTTTCCAGGCTGGTAATACAAACGCAGTTAATGGAATTGGTGGCACAGTCACTCTAAAAGGTGGGGATGGCGAAAATCCAGTCGGCGGAGGGGGTGGCGATGTTAATCTTATTGGAGGGTCGGCAGCTAGTACAGTTTCCAGCGATGACATGGGGACGGGGGGAAGTATATCTATTGTTGCAGGATTTGCAGTTTGTGGAGCTGGAGGCAATGTTTCTATATTTGGTGGCTTTAGCCAGAATAGCGCTGGAGGATCTGTTCTTGTTCAAAGTGGCTCAAGCAATATTGATAAAAGTGGTGATTTGGTACTAAGTACATCAGATTCATCCAGTACAGGCATTAGCGGGTCGGTTGCTATATTTTCGGGAGCCGCACAAATTGGAAATTCAGGTGACATTTCAGTCATTTCTGGCACCGCAATGTGCGGAGCTGGTGGCAGTATTAATCTTGAAGTGGGAACCGGATCAAGTGGCATTGGAGGAGGCTTTTATATTGGAGCTGGAGATTCTTTGGCTATTGGTGCAGAGGGTGGTGGAGTATGGATAACTGGTGGAAGTGGTCTCAATACAGATGATGGGAATGGTGGAGATGGTGGAAAGGTTGTGGTACAAGGTGGAACTTCTGCAGGGCTCTCATTACAAGATATTGGTGGCATTATAGACATTCATGGCGGTTCAGCGACTGTAGGATTTGGAGGAGGAGTTAAAATTTACGGAGGATTGAGTAGCCACGGGTCTAGTGGTTTCGTTGAAATATCTTCACCTGACTCTGGCTCAGATGGAGTAAGTGGTGATGTCAACATATTTACTGGGCGATCATTTGCTGGAATATCTGGCTCTGTGGCTGTTCGCACTGGTCCTTCAGTACTAGGCCAGGCAGGAACGATTTCTTTATTGGTGGGGGAAAGTTCCACTAGTGATGGTGGTTCAATTGACATTGTGGCTGGACGTACCTTGGCAGTATCAAGCAGTGGCGGCGATGTCTTTATCTCAGGAGGGGAAGGTTCTAGCCCCCATTCTGAAGATGGTGGTGATGGTGGGAATGTTGTACTGAAAGGCGGCTCAGCCAGAGGTTTAAATTTGAAAGATGTCGGAGGGTCTATTGCATTAAACGGGGGAGCTTCATATGCTGGTAGTGGAGGTAGCACTGTGGTGCAATCAGGTTCCAGTACACTATCATCAAGTGGTAGTATCTCTATAAGGACACCAACTGCTGGTATGCATGGCTTGAGCGGCAGCATTGAAATGCTAACTGGCACGACTTTGTCAGGTGCGAGTGGAAATATTCGGATGGTATCTGGTGATGCGAGTGGTGGTCAAAGTGGCAGCATTTTTCTTTCTGTTGGAACTGGAACTTCAGGAGTAGGTGGCATGATTCGCATTTCAGGTGGCAATACTGAAAGTTCCTTTAGTGGAGGTCCAGTTGAAATTGTCAGTGGGGCAAGTAAGCGGTCATCAAGTGGATCGTTACTAATACATACACCAGAAGCTGGGATATCTGGCTCTAGCGGTGGTATGACCTTGTCTACAGGGAGTTCTATTTCAGATGATAGTGGCAGTATAAATATCATTACTGGGGCAGGTGACAAAACAGGCGGAAATATTGTGCTGTTTGTTGGAAGTGGAAGCTCAGGCCCTGGTGGCAATATTCTAATCAGTGCAGGCAAGAGTGAAGCTATGGCCTCAGCAGGTGGAAATGTTGTAATATCAGCTGGAGAAGGAAGTAACACGTTTCGATACAATGGTGGAGATGGGGGAAACATAGAATTGTATGGAGGTGCTTCTCAAGGTGGGTATCTCTCAAATCGAGGTGGAAATATAGACATTATTGGAGGATCTGCCACAAAAGGAATTGGGGGATCTGTTAATTTGAAATCCGGTTTCAGCGAAGTTCTTTCAAGCGGTTCAGTCAACATATCTTCATCTAACGCAGGCACCATAGGGAACAGTGGAAGTATTTCAATCTTTACTGGTTCTACTCCAAAAGGTTCTTCTGGGAACATCACCATTTATTCAGGAAATTCTCTTCGTGGTCAAAGTGGATCTTTTGCCATGAAACTTGGAACTAGCAATTCTGGAGCTGGCGGGTCTTTATCGATGTCGGCTGGAAACACTGCAGACAGAAAAAGTGGTGGATCTATATCAATTACAACGGGTCTCTCTGATATATTGAACAGTGGTGACTATGTTTTAGCAACAGCAGATTCTGGTCATTCTGGACACAGTGGATATCTATCAATGACTACCGGGAAGAGTTCTTTGGGCCCGTCCGGATCTATTTCATTTGAAACTGGAGAAGCAGAGAGAGGCAGCGGTGGTTCTATCAGTTTGAAAGTGGGAAGTGGAGATTCCTCAGATGGAGGATCAATACTATTGCAAGCTGGTTTATCTTCTGCTCGAGGTAAAAAAGGTGGAGATATTGTAATTCTTGGTGGTGAAGGGGCAAATGTAGCTATGCATGGCTTCAATGGTGGTGGAAATGGTGGAAATTTGTTTTTCACGGGTGGACCTGCCAAAGGACGTGATAGTTCTGATGAAGGAGGGAGAGTAGAAGTTACCGGCGGCTCTGCATTTACTGGAAGTGGAGGTCCGGTAATCATTAGATCAGGGTTTAGTGCATCTTCCTCTAGTGGTATACTTTCTTTCAGCTCGGGAGACACAGGCTACACTGGATCAAGTGGTAATGTTATTTTATCATCTGGTTCATCTCCTCGAGGAAATTCAGGAAATATTTTAATAAGTACTGGAGATTCATTACTTGGAAAAGGAGGCGATATTCAATTTTTGGTTGGGCATAGTAACGTTGAAGATGGTGGTTCGCTTATACTTTCAGCCGGAAAATCCTCTGCTGTAGGAAAAAAAGGTGGAAATATAACCCTTAGTGGTGGTCATGGTATGAATCCAAACTCAAACAATGGCGGTGATGGTGGATCAGTTTTAATTAGTGGAGGTAATTCATCTGGACGATCACGTTCCGATGCGGCTGGAAATGTAACTGTTATTGGGGGAACTTCAACCACCGGCGAAGGAGGAAATGTCTTGATATTATCAGGTCCAAGTTCATCAATATCAAGTGGTAGCATTTTCCTTGGTACATCGGCTAGTACACATTCGGGCAATATAACTATCACATCGGGTGGCTCTAAGAGAGGTAACTCTGGTTCAGTTTATATTGGAGCTAGTTCTGCTGTAAGTGGTGCTGGTGGTAGTGTTAGAATTACTGGTGGTAGTGGTGATCGAGATTCAGGAGGTGCACTATATCTCACTGGAGGTTCTGTAACTTCTCGATCCGGCGGAGTAGGTGGAAGTGTGACTATCGAAACAGGGAAAAGTGATTCTAAATCGAGTGGTAATTTAGGCATTAGTACAGCAAATGGAATCATGTCTGGACCAAGTGGTAATTTAAGTGCCTTTACTGGTTCATCACCTCTTTCCACTTCAGGATCAATTCAGCTTTCATCAGGTTCTGGTGCTCTTGCTGGAGGTATAAGTTTAATTGTCGGTGAATCGACATCAGGAAAGGGTGCGCATTTGTTTTTACAAGCAGGATCATCTGGGAGCAAGAAAATATCAGACGGAGGGAAACTTCATTTATCTGGTGGGAATTCTGAGCACGGTTTTGGAGGTAGCATAGACATAATAGGAGGTGTAAGCGGCTCTGGTAATGGTGGAAATGTATCGATATTTGGTGGGCTTGCATCTGGAAATGAGGGTGACAGCATTGGAGGAAGTGTTGTTCTTATTGGTGGCGAAGCAAATGGCTCAGATGGCGGAGGAGTTGAAATTATCTCAGGAAAAAGCAATTACTCAAGAAGTGGATCTATAGGTATAAAGACGTCATTGAGCATGAATACAGGAGACCTAGCTTTTGAAACTGGCCAAACTAATATTGGAGATTCTGGGGATATATTAATTCATAGTGGAGATGCTGAGGCTGGTAGGGCTGGAACCATTGAAATACAGCCAGGTCTTGGTATCAAGGGAGGAAACTTAAAATTGTATTCTGGAAGAAGTATTGACCAACATGGCGCTAGTGGAGGATCTGTCGAAATATTATCAGGAGAAAGTCTTATTGGATCAAGTGGCAATGTCACAATTCAGACAGCCAACTCTTCATCTGGACAAAGTGGAAACATCAAAGTCTCAACTGGGGAATCGTTAGATGGCATTTCTGGTAATGTAATAATTAATACTGGAATAGGTTCTATGGCAGGAAATATTACGGTGTCAATATTACCCTCAATGCTGGGTCCTGGGGGCATATTGGACTTAAAGGCTGGCAGTACAAATGGACTTTCTTTTTCGGGTGGAAATGCTTCAATGTCAGCAGGGGATTCAAGATATGGGAATGGTGGGCAAGTCTCAATATCATCAGGATCAGCTCATGGTTCTGGAACAGGTGGTAACCTGGTTCTTAATGCTGGAAGTGGAAAATTGAGTGGATACGTGGAAATTTTGGGAGGTACTGCTTCCTCCGGTGCAGGTGGGGAAGTCAAAATTTTCTCAGGTTCGAGCAAGGAGAATCCGAGTGGAAATATAAGCATTGGAACTTCTGCGAGTGCAGCATCTGGAGATGTTACTTTATCCTCTGGAATTGCAGAAAGTGGAATTTCTGGTTCAATCTCATTTAGTACAGGGAATAGCTTATTTGACACTAGTGGGTCGATTCTCATGAAGGTTGGGTCAAGTAATTCGGATATTGGAGGTAACATATTGATAGCTGCTGGAAGTTCCGATTTTTCTCAAGGAAGTAGAGGTGGATCGGTTCATATACAATCTGGTTCAAGTAAAGCTGGTGGTAGCGGATATCTGTCTTTCAGTTCTCCTGACAGCCTGAAAGAAAGTGGTAGTATATTCATTAGTTCTGGTAGAAGTTCCAGTGCTTCGTCTGGTTCATTGGCTTTATCAACTGGTCCTGGTAGTACGGTAGGAAATATCAGCCTGGAAATTGGAACTTCAAGCAGTGCATCTGGAGGAGAAATGAGGCTAATTGCTGGGTCCAGCTCTATGGCAATGAAACATGGTGGGAACATGATAATTACATCAGGAAATTCGAAAAATGGAAAGTCTGGAGCTATACTGCTATCTGCTGGTAGCAGTGACTTAATTTCAGGTGGCCGGATTAAAATATATGGTGGTGAGACTGTGGGCACATCGAAGGATGGAAAGAGTGGAAATGTGGTTATTGAAGGAGGAATAAGTGTCAAAGACAAGGGAGGTTCTCTAAAACTTGTTTCAGGTTCTAGTGTTGAAGAAATCAGTGGCTCTGTCATTCTCATGACCTCTGCTGGTAAACGGTCAGGAAATATATCAATTTTATCCGGAGTATCGTCATCAGGATCATCTGGAGCATTATTTTTAGGAACCGGTAGTTCTACTGGAATTGATAGTGGCATCATCGATATACGTGTGGGATCGAGTGATAGTGATAAAGGTGGAGCTCTTACATTGAAAGCTGGCGATCTCACAGCTGGTGGTGTTGGCGGCTCAGTTACAATATCTAGCGGCAATAGCTCTAGTGGTAGCAGTGGCGAAGTTTTCATAGAAACACCTAACGCTGGGAATGTAGGTAACAGTGGCAGACTAATTTTCCAGTCTGGAACTTCCAATGATGGACACTCTGGAGTAATCTCATTGGCCACAGGAACTGGACTACGTAGTGGAGATATTAGTATCTCTGTCGGTGAGGCGGCATCTTCTGCTGGCGGTAATGTATATTTAGAAGGCGGATATTCTAAAGCGAAAGGTTCAACACATGGTGGGCATATATTAATTTCCGCAGGAAGTTCCGATGTTGGATATGGTGGAGACATTAGACTTGTTGGAGGATCAAATTTGGCGATGAAAGAGAATAGTAGCACATTTGCCAATGATAGAGCTGGAGGAAATATTATCATAGCTGCCGGTTCGGCGGCTTTAAAAAGGGGAGGGAATATTTTCCTCCAGACTGGCAAGAGTTCTAAATTTCGAAGTGGCTCATTGAGATTTGAAAGTGCAGAAAGTGTTAAATCTGGTAGTGTTACAATTGCATCAGGGAAGGCATCACTTGGTTCATCAGGCACTTTTCATATCGGCACGGGTGAATCTCTGTCTGGATCTGCTGGCAATATTTCAATTAATGCTGGATTATCAAATCTTGGAAATGGTGCTTCAATTTCTATCCTTGCTGGAGATGTATCAGAGCATGGAAAGAGTGGAGGTTCAATATATTTAAAAAGTGGTCAAAGTACTATTGGAGCAAGTGGAGAAATATTCATAGAGTCACCCAATGCAGAAAAGAGTGGTAGTATTTTTCTTTCTTCTGGGTCATCTAATGAAGTTTCTGGCTCTGTGATGTTTTCCACAGGAGACAGTAATGTTGCAGGTGGGATAGAAATTAAAGCTGGTACATCAGAACTTCACAGTGGAGCAGATATCAATTTGATGTCTGGTAATAGCAATGATGATGAAGGGGTCGGCGGAAGCCTCAATTTGTATGGTGGAACATCTGCCATGGGCAAAGGTGGCAAAGTAAACATTTTTGGAGGTTCAAGCCAAGGTGGTTATATATCTGTATCGGGAGGTAATTTTAGTGCTGGAAGTTACTCTGGTGGCAATGTAGCTATTTTAGGTGGAGATGTGGAAAAAACAGGAAATGGTGGAAATATTTTAATACAACCAGGCAGTAGTAATAGCTCATCTGGCGGATATCTTTCAATGTCATCCGGGAGTGGAAAGATATCGGGAAATATATCTATAGTTTCTGGAATCTCTTATTCTGGCCAGAGTGGATCATTACTTCTAAGTACTGGAAGTGCATATTCTGGAATTCCAGGTGAAATCACGATAAGGCCTGGTGATAGTTGGACTGGAAGTGGAGCACCTATTTCAATGATAGGGGGCAAAAGCTTTTCAAACTCGGAGTCTGGTGGTTTCATTACGATTCGTTCGGGTGAAGGAAAATTAGGAACTAGTGGCTTAGTGCAAATTGAAAGTGCTAAAGCAGCAGGAGAAAGTGGAGGCATAATTATTTCTTCAGGAGAAAGTTTCGATAAAAGATCTGGCAACATAAAAATTTATACTGGATCAGGTCCATTAGGTGGGAATATCATGGCCTCTGTTGGAACATCACTATTTGGTTCTGGTGGTAATATAAGCTTTTATGCGGGTAGTGCTGAAAAGTTTGGATATCATGGTGGCGATGTTATACTTTCTGCTGGTACATCATTTCTTGGAGTTGGTGGAAGGTCACTCATTTCAGCTGGTTCAAGCAATTATAGCACTGGCGGTAATGTTGAGATTCTGGCTGGAAGTAGTTCAGGGATTGACTTATCGAATAATGGAGGACTCTTGAATCTTAGAGGTGGTAATGCTCTATCTGGCATCGGTGGATCAATCTTACTATCGAGTGGAAGCAGTAATGAGGTATCTAGCGGAAATGTAAATATTTCCACAGCATCAGGAATTTCCAGTGGAAGTTCCTCATTTATTACAGGAGAATCCACCTCTGGCCCATCTGGTGCCATTTTGATCACGACAGGTAATTCAAATTCTGGCTCTAGTGGTACAATTTCGATCAATGTAGGGAGTAGCCATGTGGGCGATGGTGGATCTTTATTGCTTAATGCTGGTAGTACAGATGCATCACGCGAAGGTGGGAGAGTAACCATCATAACAGGGCAAAGTGCATTGTCCTCTAGTGGTGAAATGAAACTAATGACAGCTGATGCTGGAAAAAGTGGTACAAGTGGCAATCTGTATTTGGGTTCGGGTTTGTCAAAAAATGGAATGAGCGGTAATCTGTTTCTCACATCTGGTGACGGTTCTGCTGCTGGAGCGATTGACATTGCGGTAGGAGCATCGTCAGCATATTCTGGCAGAAATATCACTATCAAGGCAGGGACTACCACAGGAACACATGATGGTGGAAATGTTTTTCTTGAAGGAGGAATCTCCGAATATGGTGAAGGTGGGCAGATATATCTTTATGGTGGCTCTACCATGAATGGTGAAGCTGGAAAAATAATCATCGGTGGAGGGATATCAAACTCTAATGAGGATGTATCTGGCGGGAACATTATAATCAAAGGTGGAGGTTCATCAAATGAATTTGGTGGGCATGTGAAAATTTATTCTGGGCATGGCACATCGTCAAAGGGTGGACGAATAGAATTGCAAAGTGAGGGGTTGGATGAAAGTGGAGATATTTTGGTATCAACAGGGATGTCTATAAAGAAATCAGGATCGGTTATGATAACATCGGGAGCAGCATCGTCTGGTCAAGCAGGATCCATATTTATTGCTTCTGGCTCAAGTAGTTCACCCTCTGGGTCAATGCTATCTCTAAAAGCTGGAGATAACAGATTTGGTAGTGGCGAGGGTGGAACTATACAACTTAGCAGTGGTAAAAGTGAATTTACTGTCAGCGGTAGTGTTATCGTTGAATCTTCTGGTTCAAAAAGAAGTGGCAAACTGTCACTTCGCTCCGGGAAATCGTATTCAGGTATTTCTGGCGAAATAAGTATTCAAACCGGTGAGGGCACACAAGGAGGAAATATTATAGCTCAAGTTGGGACCTCGTATGCTGGAAAGGGAGGAGATATGGTATTAGCTGCTGGAATGTCAGCTGGGCCAACATATAGCTCTGGCGGCAGCATGAATATTGACGCTGGTAACTCTTTGTATGGAGACGGGGGCTCCTCTTTTATGCATGCTGGAAATAGCTCGTTGTCAAGTGGTGGCTCTGTCCATATACAAGGAGGTGATGGGGTAGATGGTGGCACATTATCATTGTTTGGCGGAAGCGGATCAAATCGAAATGGGGGTAATGTGATTTTGAAGCCTGGCTTTAGCGAAAATTCTCCAGGAGCAATTAATTTATATTCTTCCGAAGGAGATTCCCGAATCAAAGTTGATGAAAATATTGTATTGTCATCCGGAAAAAAAGGGAAGCTGCTTTTTACTGCTCCTTATGGTGGAAGCTATTCGAAAAATATGATTGGATTTTCTACTCAAGATATTGGCATTAATCCCAATTCGAGTTTGATATCGCCAGATTTTCGCATTCAAGAAGTCGGTGATAAAGAGTCTCGAATTATATTAACAGTCCCAATGCAAGTCACTACAGTTCAGTATTCATCGGATTCTCGTATTAAAGAAAGAATTGTCGATGCAGATATTGATGATTTACTGCAGAGATTTCAACAAATTGAGTTGAAGTCTTACGGTTATACCCAGCAATGGAGAGATGTTCGCAAAATAACTAACAATCCAACTGTTCGTGGTGTGATAGCTCAGCAGTTGTACACTGTATTTCCTGAACACGTGAGCGTAGTTGAGGATTTTTCGTTGCAAGATAAAAACTTTGAGATGCAGGATTTTCATCAAGTCGACAAAGAATCGTTGACATTAGATTTGATTGGTGCCTTGCAGGCGCTGTACAAAAGATATAGTGTATCACCTAATACATCCAATACCAGCGGACATCTAGAAATATCGACATCAGATCGCAATGGTTCGAATTATAAGATGCATTCAAGTGGCAATGTAAATATTCATACTGGCCACGGCTCAGCTTCTTCAGGTGCTATTTCATTGAGCACCGGTTCCTCCAATGGCACATCTGTAGGCAAGATAGTTTTGGAAGTTGGTCAGAAAGATGAAAATACAAGTGGCAGTCAGCTTTATCTTGACGATCAAAGTATTTTTATCAACGGCGGCACAACTTCCGGTGAAGACTTCAAATCCCTTAAAACTAGTGGGAATATAAGTATAAATGCTGGCAACTCGACTGTATCAGATGGTGGATCATTCTCAGTTCGAAGCGGCTATGGATATTTGAATTCTGGAAATATCGAATTGCTCACATTAGGATTTGAAGGTAATGCTGAGGCCAATAGTGGATCAATTTCTATTTCATCTGCTGACACAACACTCGGTTCCTCGGGAAATATACATCTATCCACTGGAAAATCTACTTCTGGTAATGTGGGTTCAATTATATTTACCGTAGGGTCATCTAAATATGGTAGTAGTTCAAAAATTGAGATGATAGGAGAAGGTTATGAAAATGGACTCAATGGTGGCGATATAAAGATATCTGCTGGACTGGCAAGAGGAAATGCCATTGAAGGTGGAAGGATTAAATTAGTTGGAGGACAAAGCTCTGAATCCACTGGTGGCTCAATCAATATCATATCGGGAATTGGCCTGAAGAAATCTGGTGCATTATTACTTGAGTCTAATAGCGGATATAAGAGCGGCGATATTCTTGTAGGAAGTGGTAACGCAGCTTCAGGATCTAGTGGGTCAATATCTTTCCGTTCTGGAAATGCAAGTTTCGGTAACTCTGGTAATATGGACTTTTATGCTGGCAACAGTACTTATTTTGGGGGAAATATTACTCTTGTTGGTGGCCACAGTTTATCGAGTTTAGGAGGCTCATTAGATTTTTCAAGTGGTACAGGAAGTGATGGAAGTGGGCATTTAATAATGTCTTCTGCAACTTCCCCAACCGGAAATAGCGGTGTAGTAAACATTTTTTCTGGACGTTCCAACTATGGAAAAAGTGGAAATATCAATATAAACACAGGTCTTTCATCACTAAATCAAGCAGGAAATATAGATATTCGGGTTGGATCTAGTAGCAGCGGTGATGGTGGATCTGTTACTATCTATGGTGGAGATAGTACAGCATCTCGATCAGGGGGAGACTTAAAGCTTCAGGCTGGACATGGACTCAATTCTGTTGACAGTAAGGGAGGAGATATAGTTATGCAAGGAGGGAATGGCACAAGTGCTACTGGGGGCTCTATTTTTCTTTTTACCGGAAGTGGGGAAAAGAATAAAAGCGGGGAACTTTCTCTGCGTACTAATGATAGCGGAGCATCGGGTAAACTCACCATCGCATCTGGCGAATCTGGTTTACAAAGTTCAGGATCTGTTGACATTAAAAGTGGTAGCTCCGCTGGATCTGATTCTGGAAGTATTCGTATAACCGTTGGTACAGCTCAAAGTGGTAAGGGGGGAATGCTAGTTTTACAATCGGGCAATGCACAAATGAGTGGAGGTGATATTGAAATTGGTACAGGGTCTGGAAAATATTCAACTAGTGGATTTCTTCAAATGTATACCGGGGACTCCTCATCTGAGGAGGGCAGTGGTTCTATTTCGATAAAAACTGGCTCATCCATGTCCGGCGACACTGGATCAATAGAGATTAAAACACAGTATGCATTATCTGGACGAGGAGGAAGTATTTCAATGTTAGTTGGCTTTAGTACATCAGGTTCAGGAGGGAATCTTAACTTGATGGCTGGGGCTACGTCAGCTGATGGAAATTCTGGCGGCAACGTATCTATTCTGGGGGGAAATGGAATTGGTCCCCTTGGAAATAATGGGGGCAACGTGAAAATATCCGGCGGCGAGGGCTCATTTAGAGAAGGTGGATCACTAAGCCTTACAAGCGGAGCTAGTATTGGAAGCTCAAGTGGTGTAGTTACCATTGCTAGTAATGATTCCGGACTTGGTGGCAAGAGTGGCTCGATCAATTTACTTACAGGCCATTCAAAATCTGGAAACAGTGGTACATTGAACTTACTAACTGGGAATGCTGAAAATGGCAGAGGAGGATCAATTCAGCTAAGTGTAGGTAATGGGGAAAGTGGCATTGGTGGTAATATTGAACTTATTGCTGGTTCAAGTTCGACCGATACTGGTGGAGCAGTATTAATTAAAGGCGGAATGGGATATGAAGCTGATAGTGGTCCAGTAGCTATATCTACGCAAAATTCTGGATATAGAGGAGACAGTGGAAGTGTCACTATAGCTACCGGTAGTTCTGCACTTGGAAGAGCTGGCGAAATAACATTTTCATCAGGAAATTCATTAAATGGCAATGGCGGCATGATATCCCTTCTTGTTGGTTTAAGTACCAGCGGTGTCGGTGGTGATATTGTTGTTTCAGCAGGAAATAGTTCATCCTCGAGTGGTGGTTCTGTATTATTACAATCTGGCAGTGGCTCTTTTTCCAGTAGCGGCCACATTCATGTCCAAACTGCTGATTCAGATTCTTCAAGCTCAAGTGGCATGATAGTCTTATCTTCTGGAAAAAGTTCTTTTGGAAATAGTGGGTCTCTCTTACTATCAAGTGGAAGTGCAATTGATGGCAGTTCTGGCGATATAAATTTGAAAGTGGGAGATGGAGTATGTGGCATTGGTGGTTCAATAATTCTTAGTGCCGGTAATAGTGCTGGCAATAGTGGAGGAACAATCCAGATCTTCAGTGGAAAAAGTGGTTCCTCTAATAGTGGTGATGTTTCAATATCTTCATCAGATGTTGATGAATCTGGGTTGAGTGGAAGTCTAAGTATCGGAACGGGATCATCTAATTGGGGAAGTAGTGGACTAATAAAAATTCAAAGTGGGACTTCATTTAATGGAAAAGGCGGGGATTTAATGTTTGAAGTTGGCGATGGGAGTTCAGGAAAGGGTGGCGATGTGACTATTTCTGCTGGAAAAAGTAAGTTCGATACTGGTGGTTCAATATCTATTCATAGCGGACATGGACATAGTTCAGATAGTGGTTACATCAATTTGAGCACTGCAAATAGTGGGTTAAATGGCCACAGTGGTAATCTGATCATGAGCTCAGGAGTAGCAACTTCAGGTAGAAGCGGTTCTATTCTCGTTAGCACTGGAAATTCAATTGATGGTAGAAGCGGAACGTTAACGCTTTCTGTTGGGCAAAGTACATCTGGTGTGGGAGGAAATGTGGTTGTTGAAGCAGGCAATTCTACACTTGGAGGATCAGTATTAGTGCACTCAGGAACTGGATCCCTTGGAAGCGGTGGTTCAGTGAGAATCATTTCCGGATCTAGTTTTATTGATCAAAACGTTGATCTATCCATACCTCATGATAGTGGATTCATCACAGTAGCATCTGGAGATGCAAATTATGCTGGATCAAGTGGGAGGATACAAATTTTATCTGGCACTTCAAATTTTGAGAATAGTGGTTCTATTGAAATCAAGAGTGGGTATTCAGCTAATGGTGCAGGAGGTGCCATTAGCTTAGATGTTGGCGATGGCCTTTCAGGTTTGGGTGGCAATATTTTACTAAAGGCTGGTCGAAATTCGATCGGTGGTTCAATATCGGCTATTGCAGGACATGGTATTACTGGTACTGGTGGAAGTGTATTGCTATCAAGTGGAGGTGGACCAACTAGTGGAAACTTTACGATTGAAACATATGGGATTGGAAGCTCTAGAAGTGGCTCTATAGTGTTGAGAACTGGCAATGCTGAAACCAGTAGTAGCGGAAATATTGAAATAAGCACTGGAAATGCACAAGGTGGCACTGGCGGATACTTGTCAATTAGGGCAGGTGAAGGTGTAGGTGGTCCAGGAGGGAACATTTCACTTGATGCGGGTTCTAGTCAGAGTGAAGATGGTGGCTCTGTTTCTATAAGAAGTGGTTCTTCTGGAAAGCTGGGCGGAGGAAGTTCAGGTAATATTCAGATTGGAAGTAAATATGCTGATGGGGGCAAAGGAGGAAACGTGGATATTACTGTTGGTAATGGCACCTCTGGAAGCGGTGGTTCCATATCAATTCGAGCTGGAGTTGCAGATACTGGTGGACATCTGTTGCTTTCTGCTGGATCAGGTATTTACGGATCCGGTGGTTCTGTAGCCATAAAGTCAGGAAGTGGCCCACTTAGTGGAGGAGTTTCCCTGGAGAGTTCAAGTTCATTATCAGGGAATAGTGGAAATATGAAGATTATGTCTGGAAACAGCAGTATTTCAGGTACAAGTGGAAATTTGCAATTTTCCTCTGGGAACACGGTTCTTGGCAATAGCGGCTCTATTGCTTTAAAGTCAGGAGACTCAGTGTCTGCTGGCAGTGGTTCGATATTAATGCAGGTGGGTAGGGCCAAATCAGGTCTCGGAGGATCGATTTTCTTGCACTCAGGTGAGTCAACTTCAGGAGGACTGATAAATCTGATTGCTGGTGCTGGTTCAACTGGGAATGGAGGATCTATTTTACTTGCATCGGGGTACGGTCACAACGGTGGTGGAAACATTACACTGCTAAGTGGCCCATCTTCCCTAAATGGTAGTGGTACTGTTGTGATTGCTTCAGCTGATGGAAGTTTTGAAGGAGCCAGTGGATTAGTCGAGTTGAGCTCTGGTACAAGCACCAAAGGAAATAGCGGGACTCTAATGATCCACACTGGCTCTTCCTCCAGTGGAAGCGGTGGAAATGTTCAACTATTGGTTGGCAGTGGGACTTCTGGAAAAGGTGGAAATATTGAAATAACGGCTGGTTCTAGTTCTGAGTCATTTGGTGGGGATGTGAATATTTTTAGTGGTGTAGGTCTCAAAAGTAGAAGTGGAGATATACGGGTAATATCTGCAGAAGGCGGTCCTATATCTTCCAGCGGTGACCTTTTGTTAAGATCTGGTAATTCAAGCTTTGGTACCACAGGAGCATTATACATTGGCAGTGGCTCATCAACTTATGGATCTGGTGGGCACGTCAATTTAACTGCTGGCAATGGCATTTCCGGTACTGGAGGAAGTCTTTTGTTGAAAAGTGGAGATTCCGAAATTGGCGGCAAAGTTAATATTGTTGCTGGTACTGGTTTGAAAGGAGTAGGGGGGACCTTATCCTTTGAGTCTGGTACTGGTGAAATTGGTGGTGCCATGTATATCTTAAGTGGCAAGGGGACACGAGGATCTAGTGGTGCACTTACTATTGGTTCAAGTGATATTGCTTCTTCTGAATCTAGTGGAAAGATACTGCTAAGCACTGGCAACTCACCCAATGGCGAGAGTGGAGATATTGTAGTGAAGACAGGTGATGCTGATGGTGGAACTGCTGGATCTCTGATTTTCTCTGTCGGTCGTGGATCATCTGGAAAAGGTGGAGGCATCGTTTTAACTGCTGGTTATTCGACCTCTGGTGGGTCACTTAGCATTTCCGCAGGTTCCGGATATAGTTCTGCAGGAGGATCAGTAGATATTTTAGGAGGATACGGATCATCTGGTGGTGATGTGTCTGTGTATAGTGGTTTGGGTAAAGATTATACAAGTGGCAAAATTTTAGTAGGAACAGCTAATGGTGTCACGAACAGTGGAATCATATCTACAAAATCAGGGGATACTAAACACGGTGTTAGTGGAGCAATTACTGTTTCCTCCGGTGCTTCAATAAGTGGTTCAGGAGGGGATTTGAGCTTTATCGTTGGCAGCGGAAATTCAGGAAAAGGAGGTGATATGAATCTTATTTCAGGAAAATCAAAACTTGGTGGAATGATGAATTTTGCTGCGGGTGCTGGAACATCTGGACGGGGAGGTTCTATTAGTTTGAAGTCAGGTGAAGGTACCACGGTAAGTGGTAATCTAACTTTTGAAAGTCAAGCTAGTGCTCAAGGGTCCACCGGGTCTGTGAGTATTTCATCGGGCAATGGGGGGAGTTTAGGAGCAAGTGGAGCTCTCTACATAAGTACTGGGCATTCTTCTGGTGAAAATAGTGGTTCATTTTCTATTAAGACAGGATCTTCTTCTGCTCATTCTGGTGGTGCTATACACCTTACTGTTGGTGATGGATTCAGTGGAACTGGAGGTGAGCTAGTTCTAACAGCAGGTACAAGCTCATTGGGAGGGCCACTATTAATTCGTTCTGGAGCTGGTTTAAATGGAGATGGCGGGAACTTAGACATCATAAGTGGAGCAGGAACTGGTTTAGGCTCAAGTGGCAATATATTTCTAAAGAGTGAGGCTGGCATTATTGGTGATAGTGGATTTATTAACATGTCCTCTGGGTCTGCAGGCTTTAAAGGGGCAAGCGGAATGGTCAGTTTATCTTCGGGTTCGTCTTACATTGGTAATAGTGGCAGTATTGAGGTCCAAACTGGCGTATCATATAATGGTAGTGGTGGATCATTGAGTATGAAGGTTGGGAATGGAACAAGTGGTACAGGTGGAATGATCCTCCTGAATGCAGGCTTCAGTTCAAGTGGATTTGGTGGTAGTGTCCATATTACGTCTGGATCCTCCCTCGAAATGGGAAGTGGTGATATTTTCCTCACCACCGCTAAAAATGTGCATTCTGGTTCAACTGGTAAAGCAGTGATTTGGACAGGATCTTCTCATGCAAGTAATAGTGGGCCTATAGTCCTCCAAACTGGTGATTCTTATGGAGGAAGTGGAGGCTCAATGGACATTAATGTGGGGAGTGGAGATTCCGGAGAAGGAGGATCCATTATACTTTCTGCTGGTACATCAGCAACTGGAGGGCCAGTTAAAGTATATTCAGGTATCGGTACCTCTTCTACTGGCGGTAGTATCGACATTTTATCAGGAACTGGAGCTGATGGGGGCAATGTTTCAATTGGTTCAGGGGTAGGTATTTCTGCAAGTAGTGGCACTATTGCAATTCGTTCTGGAAACGGAACAATGCAAAGTGGTTCAATTCAACTAAAATCCGGGTTGTCTGAAAATGGCAAGAGTGGAAATATTGACATTGCCAGTGGTGACGCTATAGATGGGGAGAGTGGAAGTATATCAATTCATGTGGGTACAGGAAAAGGCAGTTCTGGGGGCATCGTGTCTATCATGGGTGGAAATAGTACTGCTGCAGATGGCGGGAATGTACATATTGCAAGTGGCTCATCTGAAGTGGATGTAAGTGGCGATGTTAGCATTTCTTCTGGAGATGGCATACTTTCTAGCCGAAGTGGTAATACTTTGTTGAGAACTGGATCTTCAGGATCTGGTAATAGTGGGAACATCAATATCATCAGTGGGGATTCTTTTGATGGTAGCGGGGGTAACATAGAGATATCTGTTGGCCGAGGAGAATCAGGTATTGGTGGGATCATGATGCTAGCTTCGGGGTCATCAATGCAAGGTGGACTTTTTAGTATCCAAGCTGGAAATGGTAGTATCTCTTCAGGTGGCGAAGTGAGCATAAAGTCTGGCAACGGTTTGTCTGGTGGTAATGTTTCAGTTCATGCTGGTCAAAGTTTGTCCGAAAAAGCGGGGTATGGGGGGGCAATATCAATTTTGACTGGAGGTGGAGGTGGAGGAAGTGGAAATCTTTTGTTACAATCAGATAAAGCTTTTTATGGAAACACTGGTGATATTGAGATATCAAGTGGAAGTTCATTTGGAGGATCTGCAGGCTTGTTAAATTTAACAGTTGGCACTGGTACATCAGGAGCTGGCGGTGATGTACTTATTCGAGCTGGGCAGTCAGCTTCGGGGGGTAATGTTGAAATATCTGCAGGGGAAGGAGGTACATCCACAGGGGGCGCAGTAAAAATTTCCACTGGTAATGGCATTCAGAGCGGTTCTTTATCACTGTCAAGTGAAAATTCGTCTCACAAAACTGGAAATGTTACAATTGCCTCTGGTGGAGGCAAAGTCAGTGGAGAATTATTTATCCGTTCGGGCATCTCCTTTTCAGGCAATAGCGGCTCAGTTTTGATCGAAAGTGGACAGGCTGTAGATGGCATAGGTGGGTCGTTGCGTTTTCAAGTTGGAAATGGCATATCAGGTGTTGGTGGACCAGTTCAAATGCATGCAGGAAATTCTTCAGCTGGGGGCACAATGACGTTAGCTGCTGGGAATGGTTTACATACAGATGGTGGATCCATTAGCATTACTGGAGGCACTGGTAATACTGATGGTGGCGGCATCAACATTATTTCTGGATTGGGAAATTCTGGTTCAAGTGGGCCAGTATTTATATCCTCTGGTCAAGGATTAAATCCAGGAAGTAGTGGTGCTGTTGAACTTTATACTGGCTCAAGTGCATCTAATTCGAGTGGATCCATAAGAATTTCAAGCGGTGCCTCGAAAAAGGGATCAGGTGGTATGCTTCATTTTTCTGTCGGCAGTGGAAACAGTGGAACTGGGGGGGCAGTAGTCATCGAAGCTGGTGCAAGTTCTTCTGCTGCAGGGGGGGCAGTAGAAATATCCAGTGGTGGTGGAAATTCGGGTTCTAGTGGGCCAATTAAACTAGTATCAGCTGATGGAGGTGTATCTGGGGACAGTGGGACAGTACTAATCAGATCGGGAGCATCGTCTGTTGGAAATACTGGCTCGATAGAGATAAGCAGTGGTTTTGCCCAAATAGGATCAGCTGGAGATATAAGTTTGAACATTGGTAACGGGTCCTCTGGAGAAGGAGGCTCTGTTTCGATAAAAACTGGTGATTCTTCTGATGGAGGCCCTCTGAGACTTTCTGCTGGATACGGGTTAAGTGGGTATGGTGGTCTTGTAACTATTTCATCTGGCGATGGATCAGCGGGGGGTAATGTTAGCATATCTAGTGGAAGTGGAAAATCTTTCGATGGCGGAAGCATCAGTATAGCTTCAGGCGAGAGCCTTACTGAAGGGAAGAGCGGCAGTATATTGCTAAGTACCGGAAATACTCACAATGCCGATAGTGGTCTTATTTCTATATCTAGTGGAAAAGCCATGCATGGGGCTGGTGGAGCATTGAAGCTGACTGTAGGAAAAGGATTTTCTGGCATGGGAGGTTCAGCCCAAATTAGTGCTGGAGATTCAATAAGTGGTGGTCCATTTTACCTATCAGGTGGCAATGGATTTGAAGGCTCTGGCGGATCTGTGTATATTAATGGAGGAAATGGTATTGAAAACGGGGGCGATGTATCCATATCTAGTGGCAATGGAAAATCAAGAGAAAGTGGGGCACTTCTCATGCAATCATTGAGTGGCATTTCTAGCGGTTATGTCTCCCTTAAATCAGGTGATGCCATCCTTGGAAATAGTGGAAATATTGATATTGCTAGTGGCAATTCTTCAGATGGGCATGGTGGGGCATTATATGTCAGAGTAGGTTATGGTACTTCAGGCATTGGTGGGGCAGTTAAGATCGAATCTGGGACTTCAACTTCTGGAGGCGAGATAAACATATTAGCTGGTAGAGGAATCAGTGAAAAGGGAGGTTCGATTAGTATTGATGCTGGAATTGGGATTATGGGAGGTGATTTGCAATTCTCTAGTGGAGGCGGCATATCTGGTGCAAGTGGAACTATTAGCTTTGAAACTGGAAATAATGCAGGAATTGGCGATAGTGGAAATATTCGTTTAAGTTCAGGACAATCGCTCTCAAAAAGCAGTGGGTCTATTTTGATAAGCAGTGGAATTGCTAGTGGTGGCGCGGGTGGTTCGATTGAAATGGTTGTGGGTGATGGAGAGTCTGGTACAGGAGGCTCGTTGCTTCTCAAGGCTGGAAAAGCTAGCTCTGGCGGAGATATTACTATTGAAGCTGGTGAAGGATTAGTTGGAAACGGTGGTGCTGTTCACATAATGACAGGTTTCGGCGCTGAAACAACCGGTTCATTGTATTTGGAAAGCGCATCAGCCAGTTCTGACAGTGGTAATATCACAATTTCATCTGGAAACGGAGGTCCAAATGGATTGAGTGGAAATTTGAGGTTGAGTTCAGGATTATCAAGATATGGTGACAGCGGTTCATTGGAAATTTCCACTGGATCTTCAATGGCCGGTCGTGGTGGTCAGATTAAACTAATCGTAGGAAATAGCTATTCCGGGAATGGGGGCAATTTGGTTTTAAATTCTGGGAACAGTGCTGATGGAAGTGGCGGAAATGTAGTAATAACTAGTGGTGCTTCTGAGAGAATTGCAGGTGGTAATGTTATTATATCTACTGCCGATAGTTTGGATGCTGGTGGCAGTGGTACTGTTTCACTTCGTACTGGATTTTCCTTGACTGGTCAAAGTGGCTCACTGCTATTGGGAAGTGGCAATTCCATCAGTGGAAGTGGAGGTTCTTTGAATTTAACTGTCGGAAGTGGTAACTCTGGGGTAGGTGGCTCAGTAATGATTGGATCTGGAGCTTCCACTGAAGGAGGTGCTATCAACATTATATCTGGATCTGGAAGTTCATCGGCCGGAGGCGGAATAAAGGTTATCGCTGGTTCAGGATCACTGGGCGGCAACATAAATTTAATAGCAGGCGATGGACTTAGTGACAATGGTGGCTCGGTTTCTCTAACGAGTGGAGGTGGCAGTATGAGCAGTGGCAGGCTACAAATAAGAACTGGAACAGGGCGTATAGGACGAAGCGGAGAAATATTGATTCAGAGTGGTGATTCCGATGAACTCGGTGGTGGTGCACTCCAATTTATGGTAGGAAACGGGACTTCAGGCACAGGAGGTGCTATTTTAGTTCGTGCAGGCAGCTCTGAGTTAGGCGGAGTAGTGAACATTGTTGCTGGGCATGGATATTCTAACGTTGGTGGAGAGATATTGGTACAGTCGGGAGGCGGCATCAGTAGTGGAAACCTCTCATTTTCGAGTGGGGAGGGAGAATTTAATGATAGTGGATCAATCAATATTTTTTCAGGCTCAGGCGGTGTGGATGGTAAGAGTGGTGATTTGATATTAAGCTCTGGTACTACCGCAATCGGAGAGAGTGGCTCGATTGCTATTGAAAGTGGCTTTTCAAATGGTGGGGCCGGTGGGTCACTCAGTCTAAAAGTTGGCAATGGATCCTCAGGAATAGGCGGCCTAGTAGAAATAAAGGCTGGACATTCAGTTTCTGGTGGAATCATCAATATTGTAGCTGGGGATGGATACCATCAAGATGGAGGAGACGTTTTTATACTTGGAGGTGAAGGTCATGAAGATGGAGGACATTTGCATTTGAAAAGTGGTATCGGACGTAATGGAAGAAGTGGGGCAATCAGTCTTTCCTCTTCTGATAGTTCCGATGGTATTTCTAGCGGTCCCATTATGCTTAGATCTGGATGGAGTGGGACAGGCTCTAGTGGCAATATCCTTTTGAGTAGCGGATTTTCAAGCAATGGTCCAGGAGGTTCTATATTTATATCAGTTGGTAACGGCACAAGTGGGACTGGCGGGTCTCTGGAGCTTAATGCAGGTTCCAGCTACGGGGGAAAAGGAGGAGACATTCTCCTCAAAAGTGGTAGCGGAGGATATCAAAGAAGCGGTAATGTTGAGATAAGTACATCAGAAGGCAATGATTCAAGTGATAGTGGCAACCTTGTAATCGAATCAGGCACATCTCAAGGTAGTGGCAGTGGGGATATCATTTTACAGAGTGGCATATCAAAGCAAGGTGCAGGAGGTTCTGTGCTGTTAAATGTTGGAAGAGGAAATGTCGGAGCTGGTGGTGATATTATTCTTGGCGCAGGAGAAGCATTAGTAGGTGGTAAAATTGATATAAGAGCTGGTCTCGGTACAGAAGGAGAAGGTGGAAATGTAAGTATTAAAGGTGGGAATGGACAGACGATCGGTGGTGCACTAAACTTTGCAACAGGCACTTCAGCTACTGGCTCTAGCGGAGAATTTCTCATGCAGTCAGAAAACGGAACTAAAAGTGGAGATGTATCAATATTATCTGGATGCTCTACTGATGGAAGTAGTGGCAACATTAAAATTGGTAGTGGTATCTCTGTTGCTGATGGAGCAGGAGGCATGATAAGCCTAATTGTTGGCGATAGTTTTTCAGGTGTTGGAGGCTCTGTAAAAATTAATGCTGGGAATTCAGCATCTGGTGGACATTTAAATTTTTCTGCTGGTAGGGGAACTAGTGAAACTGGCGGAAATCTTACAGTGGAAGCGGGCTGGGGTGAAAATGGGGGCAATCTCGCTCTATCCAGCGGAAATGGAATGTCTGGATACAGCGGTTCTATAAATATTTCCTCTGGTTCATCATCAGGTACTGGATCAAGTGGTGATTTAATTATGAAGACAGGTCAGTCAGCATTCAATCAAAGTGGTGCTCTATATTTTGAGAGTGGGACAGCAACTGGAGGGCCAGCAGGAATGCTGAGGCTCCATGTAGGCAATGGTGATTCTGGTATTGGTGGAAAGTTATCATTAAAAGCAGGGAAGTCTTCAGCAGGTGGAGAAGTTGAAATAATAGGAGGTTCTGGAATCGATGAAATCGGCGGATCAGTGAAAATATTCAGTGGAAGCAGTGTAGGGGGTAAATCAAGTGGCATGGTATTGCTAAGCAGCTCACCTAGTTCAATTGGTGACAGTGGTGAAGTTACAATTTTCTCTGGTGACATTGCCCAAATGGGTTCGAGTGGGATTCTTCTGCTAAAATCAGGATCATCGCATTATGGTGATAGTGGGAGAATAGAGATAAGCAGTGGACCAGCCTCTGCATCTAGTGGAGCAATTGTTTTGAGTTCGGGATCTTCCAACTCAAGTACTACAGGTTCCTTGCATCTTGCAAGTGGGACATCAACTACTGGCACTGGAGGTAATATTGCTGTTTCAGTTGGCAGTGGAATCAGCGGCACCGGAGGCTCTATCAATCTAAATGCTGGCAGATCATACTCCGGTGGGGATCTGAATTTTTCTGCTGGAGTGGGAATGAGTGGAGACGGTGGCAATGTGGTTATTTCGTCTGGTAGAGGTAAAGAAGGTGGAAACTTCTTTATGACTAGTGGGTATGGTTTATCTGGCTCAAGCGGAAGCATTCATATTGCATCTCCTACATCAGAGTCATCGGGTGCAACTGGAAATTTGTTATTGAGTTCCGGAGCATCTAAATTAGGTAAAAGTGGAGACATTTCATTAAATACTGGAAAGGCATCCCATGGACTTGGGGGACAATTGAGTCTCACGGTTGGAGATAGTGCTTCTGGGAAAGGTGGTAATATCTTGGTTGGGTCTGGAAAATCGTTAACTGGTGGAGCTGTGCATATGCTTGCTGGGGATGGTACTTCCGGCGATGGAGGAGCCATTGTCATCAACGGTGGCTCAGGTTTCCTTAAAGGAGGCGCAGTGTCAATTAAATCCGGAACTGGGAATTTCGATAGTAGCGGTTTTGTTTCGATTGTATCATCTGATTCATCCAGTATTGGATCGAGTGGTAATGTCCTGCTTATGTCCGGGAACTCAGCTGTTAGTAGCAGTGGATCAGTTATAATTGGAACTGGTACCTCGACAGAAGGATGTGGAGGCAATCTGACCATGAATGTGGGCCAGGGTAGCTCAGGGGTTGGTGGCGCTATCATTCTATCTTCTGGACGAGCTCAAATCGGAGGAGAAGTAATGATATCAGCAGGTGATGGCATGACTGGAGCAGGAGGTTCTATCTCACTAATTTCAGGAGAAGGTTCAATCAGTGGAGATATTGCAGTACTTAGCGGGCATGCTTTGTCAGGTTCAAGTGGTTCTATAAGTATTGAATCAGGAGGAAGCTCCTCTAGTAGTAGTGGGTATCTGATACTAAAGTCTGGATCGTCTTCTTCTGGTAATAGTGGACCCATATCTATTATGTCAGGAAATTCATCTGGTGGGACTGGAGGAATCGTGATGATATCTGCTGGGGGTGGAAATATTGGGGATGGCGGATCTGTACTGATCACTGCTGGCTCATCTGAGATTGGAGGCAGTGTGAAGGTGAATGCTGGTACAGGAATTGAAGGCCCCGGAGGAGATATATTCATCGAGAGTGGACATGGTTCTGAGAGATTTCAAAGTGGATCTGTTTTAATAGCCAGCTCTGCAAGTACTTCTGGAAGCAGTGGTTCTGTTTCAATATCATCTGGTTTTGGAGGGGCTTTGGGGACTAGCGGATTACTTCAAATGACAACAGGTGACTCTACGTCTGGAAATATTGGGGATATTATCATCAATACTGGATCGACTAAGCAAGGTAAAAGTGGTAATATCGATTTTGCTGTTGGCAATGGGACCAGCAAAACAGGAGGCATGATTAGCTTCCGAGCAGGTCAGAGTATCCTGGATAATGGTGGCAGCATTGAGCTGACTAGTGGATCGTCGTCAAGTGCAAATTCGGGAGATATTAGGCTGCACACGGCACCTGGACTAACAAGTGGAAATATGCTTCTAAGCACAGGCAAATCAGAGTATGGAAAGAGTGGAATGGTGTCAATCCGTAGTGGAGATGGGGTCAATGGAACAGGGAAAGTGACAATTGCTGCAGGAAACGGGGATTATGGCATTGGTGGAGCAATTTCAATATACTCTGGTAAGTCAGATTCTGGTGGACCAATAAGCATACTAGGAGGCGAAGGGAATACTTTACAGGGAGGTAATGTGGATATAAGTTCTGGAGATGGATTTGATGGGGGATTATTAAATATGTCTGCTGGTGCTGGGTTGTTTGGAAATGGCGGAAATGTGTCAATAAATGCTGGCGATGGCCGTATGGCTAGTGGTTCTTTGAAATTTACATCAGGAGCAGCCCAAGAGGGACCAAGTGGAAGCATTCACATAATGAGTGGTGCTGCACATGGTGGCCCTGGAGGAGCCCTTAGCTTATCGGTTGGAAATGGCACATCTGGCGCTGGCGGCCATATCACCCTTCGAGCAGGTCAGGCTTATACTGGAGGAGACATTAATATCAATGCTGGTACAGGGGCTATTGCAGATGGTGGCGACATATTGATTGAGTCAGGTGCTAGTAAAAGTGATGATTCAATGTTAAGTAGAAAATATCGGAGTGGATCAGTCAGCCTCTCATCTGCGTACAGTGACGAAAGTGGTTCAATTATCCTTAAATCTGGAGTTGCTGCATTTGGTAACAGTGGTGAAGTGTTAATATCAAGTGGATCAGCTATGAATGGTAAAGGGGGACTATTAAGTTTTGCAGCAGGAAACGGTACAGTGGGTGCCGGCGGGGCTGTACGAATTCAGTCTGGTGAATCGTATATGGGCGGTAAGATTAGTTTATTGGCTGGATTAGGTTCGGGTGGAAATGGGGGTGATCTTTTATTGATTGGAGGATCAGGAATGCATTCCGGAGGTACTGTATATTTGAAGAGTGGGTTTGGGGCTGGGGCTGCCAGCGGAAATATCAGTTTATACTCAGCTGACGGGGGAGTTAGCGGTAGTCTTATTCTAAGCTCTGGTATAAGCCATGCAGGTAACAGTGGTTCTGTGATAATTAAAAGCGGAGCCTCTCAAAAGGGGGCAGGAGGAAATTTACGTATGTCCGTTGGAGATGCGAAGATTGGCAGGGGTGGAAATTTTACAATAAATTCTGGCTCTAGCTCAGATTCCACTGGCGGGGATGTTAGTATTCTAAGTGGTACTGGTGGTGGTAATCTCAAGGCAGCTAGTGGAAATATTATGATTTCATCTGCAGATGGCACGTTTTCTACCTCTAGTGGAATTTTACTTTTGAAAACTGGGTCTTCAACTTCCGGGGCATCGGGCTCACTATCGATTGGAAGTGGCTCGTCTAGTTCAGGTTTTGGAGGCAATATCAAGATAGCAGTTGGTTCAGGTACTACTGGAACTGGAGGGACCTTATCGTTGAGTTCCGGAGCTTCAATGTTAGGAGGAGCACTTAGTTTATCTGCAGGGGATGGTAGTTCTCTAAGTGGTGGAAGTGTGCTGGTAAATGCCGGGAATGGTTCACAGGGAGGATCGGTATATGTGAGTAGCGGAATCGGCACCATGGGTTATGGAGGTAATGTGAGTATTTCTTCTGCTGGGGCTGGACTTAGTGGACATCTATCGTTTGCCTCTGGGTCATCTCAGTATGGAAGTAGTGGCTCCATCAATATTAGTAGCGGGAATTCTGATATTGGAGCAGGAGGAAATTTATATCTCTCAGTAGGCAATGGTAGCTCAGGGATAGGAGGAGCAATTTCACTTGATGCAGGAAAATCAAATATTGGTGGAGGCATTTCCATAGCATCAGGTGCTGGTGTGGAAGGAAACGGTGGTCCAATAACTATCGCAGGAGGTAGTGGCAAAGTTGGAGGATCAGTATCGATTATGACTGGATATAGTACATCAGAAATTAGCGGCAATTTGAAGCTACATACAGCTGATGGCGTCGAAAGTGTTTCTAGTGGAAATATTACGATGAAATCAGGGAGTGCTCTAATGGGAGATGGCGGCTCAGTTTTCATTCAGAGTGGAGATTCAATGATGGGAACTGGTGGTGCTCTGAGCTTGATGGCTGGGAAAAGTAGTACTGGTGTGGGTGGCTCTCTATTTGTGAGTTCTGGTGAATCTGAATTCGGTGGATTGGTAACAATTATGGCAGGAAAGGGATTTGCTGAAGCAGGAGGTGATATACAGATACAATCTGGGGAGGGGTTTTCCGGCGGTAATCTCTTTGTCTCTAGTGGTCTCGGATCCTCGGGGATTAGCGGTTCTGTTAACATACATTCTGGAATGAGCATTGCAGGGCCAAGCGGTGATCTGTTAATAAGTTCAGGGCCAGCATTATATGATAGTGGATCAATTTCGATGCAAAGTGGAATATCTTCATATGGTTCGAGTGGTTCGATTTTTCTTGAAGTTGGGAATGGGACATCTGGACAGGGAGGGTCAATTTTTCTCCAATCCGGCCATTCTGTGTCTGGTGGTAATGTCAACATTCAAGCTGGATTGGGTATCAAGGAGCATGGTGGTAGTGTTTTCATTTCAGGGGGTGCTGGACTTGAAAGAGGGGGAGAAATCCAAATGCTCAGTGGAAAATCAACTGAAGGCTTAAGCGGTTCAATACGAATTGCATCATCTGAAGCCGTGCATAGCTCTGATACTGGATCTGTGTTGATTGAATCCGGTGAGAGCTTCATTGGAAACTCTGGCTCAATTACATTAAGAAGTGGAACTTCCCGTGATGGAATTGGAGGCTCTTTATATTTTAATGTGGGACTTGGAACTAGTGGAACTGGAGGAGAAATTCTTTTGTCTTCTGGTGCAAGTACAGTTGGAAAAGGAGGGGCAATAAGAATTTTTAGTGGTGCGAGCAAAGAATCTTCGTCTGGACCGATTGTTATTGCAACTGCTGATGGGGGGCAATCAGCATCCAGCGGAAACATTTTGCTAACAACTGGAACATCAGAATCTGGCCCATCTGGTTCGTTGTTCTTTAGTAGCGGTGACTCTAGTACTGATTCAGCTGGAAATATAATATTTGCTGTTGGTAGTGGTGCCATTGACACTGGAGGTTACGTACTAGTCAGTGCAGGAAACTCAACTGCACATGGTGGCCCAGTAAGTATAACTGCAGGGAATGGCACAAGTGGCTCTGGTGGTGCTGTAAGCATTTCATCCGGAAGTGGCAATGCTAGTGGAAATATATCTATTCGAAGTGGAATAGGCACACAATCAATCAGTGACAATGCACAGCTTTCTTCAGGCCATGCTCTTGTGAAGGGAGGTAGTGGTACAATTACCTTGAGTTCAGGGTTCACATCATTAGAGAGATCAGGGAATATTATTCTTGAGAGTGGAGATTCTAGTTCTGGGAGTAGTGGTTCCTTAATATTCCAAGTGGGTCATGGAACTTCTGGTACTGGTGGGTCTCTACAGATGGCTGCAGGAACATCTCCATTGGGCGGGGAGGTACGCCTGAGTGCGGGAAATGGTACTAGCGGGGCCGGTGGATCGGTCACCACCATGGGGGGGAAAGGGAGCACTGGTGGCTCTGTTTCAATTTTATCTGGGATAGGCGAGTTTGGTGAAAGTGGAAAATTAGTATTGAAGTCAGCTAATTCTAGCTTAGAGTATGCGAGTGGCACTGTCCAACTAATCTCTGGAGATTCTTTGTACGGCAACAGTGGACATGTGCTATTAGAATCCGGAGCTTCTTCATACGGTTCAGGGGGGCATTTACGCTTGACTGTTGGCAATGGAACTTCAGGTATTGGCGGGGCAGTTTCTATTTCTTCCGGATGGTCTTCGAAAGGAGGCGGAATACAGTTGAACGGGGGATATGGCTTTGATACCGATGGAGGTGGGATTTCTTTAATATCAGGCACAGGCATTGTCAGGGGTGGCAATGTTAAAATTTCAGGAGGAAGTGGGGAGGTTGGAATTGGGGGCGCTTTAAGTTTGACTTCTGGTGCTGGCGGAACCTCTGGAGGAAGCGGAGTTGCTACTTTAGGGTCCGGCATTTCTTACTCAGGACAGAGTGGGACTGTATTGATAAGTAGTGGGCTTTCTCGTGGAGGAGCAGGCGGAGCTGTTAGCATTAGGGTAGGAGATGGCAATTCTGGTACAGGAGGTATACTGCAATTAGAAGCTGGGAGGGGCGAAATGGGGGGAGCAGTTCGTATTGCCGCAGGAGCTGGAAGCCGATACAGTGGTGGAAACCTTCAAATCGCATCTGGCTCGGGAACTGATCTATATTCTAGTGGTGAAATTGCGTTGAGTAGCGCACCAGGTTCCTCTGGAGGAAGTGGTTCTGTTGTAGTATCCAGCGGGCAGGTCAGTGGAAAAGTGGCAAGCGGGACTGTGAATCTGTTCTCCGGCCAGTCCGCGGAAGGCAATAGCGGTGCAGTAGTAATATCTAGTGGAGATGCAGAGGGGGGACAGAGCGGTACATTAGAGCTTATAGTTGGGGATAGTGCTAGAGGGGCTGGAGGCTCAATGCTTTTCCGGTCAGGTCATAGCGATGAAAGTGTTGGTGGAAGTGTATTTCTAACTAGCGGTTCATCCGCAAGTTCCGCAACCGGGGACATCGTTTTGTCTTCTGCAGATGGGAATGTACAAGGTCTAAGTGGGAAAATCTCTCTCAATACTGGAAGCACGAACATTGGAGATAGCGGGTCAATCGTAATTGCCAGTGGGACAGCTAATGGGGGCAGAGGAGGGTCTCTGAACTTTGCTGTCGGAACTGGCAATTCTGGGCAAGGAGGCGCACTCTCTTTGAAATCTGGTAGCTCCGCTGCAGGAGGTGATGTGGATATTGAAGCAGGTTCTGGATCAAGCTCTTTTGGGGGTGCTATCGGAATTGCCTCTGGTAATGGATCTCGAGGCGGAACAGTTTCGATTACTTCAGGCTATGGAATCTCTAACGAAGGTGGTGCTATTTCTATTTTCACTGGAGAAGGTCTTACTGGTAGCGGTGCATTCAAAATACTTACTGGCAAATCTGTATCTGCAACTAGCGGTGCTGTTACGATTGGAAGTGGAAGCTCAGCATCGGGCTCCGGTGGAAATGTACAACTTCGTGTTGGCGAGGGTACCTCAGGAACAGGAGGAAATATGATTCTTTCAGCTGGTGCAGCACGTCTTGGAGGAGCAGTTGAAATATTTGGTGGCTCAGGAGCTGATGGTCCTGGAGGCAATATTAAGCTGGAATCCGGTAAAGGCCCAACGAGTGGCAACTTACTTCTATTAAGCAGCGATGGACAGATTGGCACAAGTGGGGAAGTAAATATTTCATCTGGAAGAGGTGGCCAATTTGGAACGAGCGGAAATATCAGCCTGTCTTCTGGGCCATCCGAGTTCGGCAGCAGCGGATCAATACTGATTCAGAGTGGTCACGCTTCTAGTGGGGTTGGTGGCATGATGAGCTTCATGGTCGGTGACGGCAATTCTGGACCTGGCGGCGAGTTGCGCCTTGCGGCTGGTATGTCTACTTCAGGTGGTACAGTTCGAATGGTCGGCGGTGCTGGTTCTGATGGAACTGGTGGCTCCATCTCGGTACTTGGTGGTTCGGGCACAGGTGATGGAGGCCATGTCAGTTTAGAAAGTGGTACCAGTTTGAATGGACTCAGCGGCACCATTAGGATTTTCTCGTCCAGCAGTCTGAGTGGGGAAGGAAGTGGGGAAATAGTATTTTCCACTGGCAGGAGCATTAACGGAAAAAGCGGTTCACTTCATATTGCGACGGGTCCTTCTGAAGAAGGCGCTGCTGGTTCTATAGAAATATCAGTTGGTAGCAGCGGCAGCAGTGACGGAGGTTTGGTTTCCATAGCAGGGGGCAATAGTGTATCCTCTTCCGGTGGCGCAGTTCATATTACTAGCGGATCCAGCTCGTCCATGAATTCTGGGTCAGTAATGATGACATCAGCAAATGGAGAAACCAGCGGATCTCTAAGTTTGAGATCGGGAATATCTTCAACTGGAAGTTCCGGTTCCTTGTGGTTTGCTAGTGGGAATTCTATGGTTGGGGCAGGAGGGAATATTTCTGTAAGTGTTGGTAGTGGAGTTTCAGGTGTAGGAGGGTCTGTTTCACTCATTTCTGGAGATTCATCAGTGGGGGGCCCTGTAGAGCTATTCGCTGGCCATGGATCAGTGGGGTTGGGAGGAAACGTAAAATTGCAGGCTGGTACTGGGCTTTCTGGTGGGGCAATTTCACTGATGAGTGGGTTTGGAACATCTGGCAAAAGTGGAAGTATCAATATCTCAACTACAAGCACAGGACCTTTTGGGGAAAGCGGTATGGTTTCATTGACAACTGGCATCTCGCTGATTGGTAAAAGCGGCTCTATTTCACTTGAGAGTGGGGGCTCAGTAGAAGGTACCGGAGGGGATCTGAATCTGAAGGTTGGACGAGGCTTTAGTGGTACTGGAGGTTCATTTAGTGCCACCGCTGGGGAATCTTACGCAGGCGGTGCTGTTCAAATTTCTGGTGGATACGGATCAACTACGGATGGAGGGATGGTGCATCTTGTAGGGGGCTCGGGTAAACTTCGAGGAGGAGAGATTTCCATCCGAAGCGGAGGAGGGGAATCGGGAGGCAGCGGATCCTTGGCTCTCAGCTCCGCAGATGGTTCATCATCTGGTGGAATTATTATTAGTTCTGGCAGCGCTATTGAGAGAAGCAGCGGTTCTGTTACCATCGCCAGTGGGTCCTCTTCCGAGGGCTCTGGTGGAATGCTAAGTTTAAGAGTTGGTTCTGGAGTTTCTGGGCTGGGAGGTTCCCTTTTAGTCAATGCAGGAGATTCGGAATCAGGCGGCAGTACTATAATTTCTTCTGGAAACGGGGCATTTGGTGCTGGAGGGTCTATTCAAATGATATCGGGCTCTGGAGATATTGGTGGTGAGATGTCCATCATGAGCGGGTCAGGGTTAGGTGGTCCGAGTGGGGCTATAACAGTGGAAACTGGGGCATCCGAACTTGGCGGAGCCAGCGGCAATTTGATTCTCGGCTCCGGTTCAGCCTTGTCTGGAAGCAGCGGATCAGTGTATGTAACTAGTGGCATTGCAGCTGGTGGAGCTTCAGGTTCCATAAATTTAGTTGCTGGCAAAAGTAATACTGGAGCTGGTGGAGCCCTTCATATGCAATCCGGCTCTTCTATGCAAGGAGGGCAAGTTTCGATTTCTGGAGGAAAGGGATGGAGTGGACAAGGTGGTTCGGTTAGTATTTTCAGTGGCTTAGGCAGTGCATCAAGTGGTAGCATATCACTTGGAAGTGCATCCAGCACAAATTCAAGCAGTGGATCTGTTTCGATTACTTCTGGTAAAAGTGGGAGCCTGGGTGACAGCGGAATACTATCTTTCAAGACTGGAGACTCCAGCGAAGGAATTACGGGCTCCATTGAAATTCTTAGTGGGTCTTCTTTAGATGGTACTGCTGGCAATGTAAGCGTCTCAGTTGGAAAGAGCGCAGCAGGCAAAGGAGGTAATCTTCTTCTGGAAGCTGGCCATAATGGTTATGGTACCGGAGGTATGGTGAATATCACTTCAGGAGCATCTCAAGTGGATAGCGGCGGATATGTTTTCATCTCTACAGGGAGCGGTGGGACAGTTAGTGGTGGTATCATATTGGAAACTGGAAATAATACCTCTGGGATCAGCGGATCTGTTCAAATTAGAAGTGGAGATGCATCAAGTGGCAGGAGTGGTTCTCTTAGTCTATCTGTGGGTTCCAGCGACTCAGGTTCTGGAGGAGATGTTTTCATTTCTTCAGGTACTTCTGCTCTGGGTGGATCGGTTAAAATAGTTTCAGGAGATGGCTCTTTCTCTGCTGGAGGAGAAGCCAGTATGTTAGCTGGATCTGGAGCTGTAGGTGGAAATTTGCTGCTTGCTTCTGGATCTGGGAATTCTGGGATGGGTGGGGCAGTACTGCTAAATAGCGGGTATGGTAGTTCATCTAGCAGTGGCGTATTTGTGAATTCCGGTGATGCTGGCTTGGGGGATAGTGGTGATGTAATGGTTGGTAGTGGAAACGCTCCCTTTGGTGCTGGTGGATCTATCCGATTAAAAGTAGGTATCGGAGCATCTGGCCAAGGTGGAGATGTAGTTCTCGAGGCTGGTCAAGCTGATATTGGTGGCGATGTTCAAATTTTACCTGGGACTGGTTATAATGGTAATGGTGGCTCCTTACTGTTACATTCCGGCAATGGTGCCAGTGGTGGATCTCTTGTCATGACTGGTGGTAATGGAAGCTCAGGATCCGGTGGACATGTAAACATATCATCGGGTTCTAGTTCTGGAGTGGGTTGGAGCGGTAATCTTAGTTTTGCCTCTGGGTTGTCAACATCAGGCAACAGTGGCTCGGTAACTTTTGGAAGCGGAATAGCTCAAGATGGTGCTGGTGGAAAGTTGAATCTTTTGGTTGGATCTGGAAATTGTGGTGTAGGGGGATCAATACAACTCGAAGCTGGAAAGTCAGCTTCAGGTGGTGATATCTCTCTTGCTGCTGGAGATGGATTTTGTGGTGCTGGTGGTGGTGTATCTATAATGGGTGGCTCTGGTTTGGTCGCTGGTGGAAATATCGCATTATTGAGTGGCATTAGCAAGTCTGGTCAAAGCGGCTTAGTGACATTAGAATCATCAGATGCAATATCATATAGTGGAAATATTTCAGTTGCATCAGGAAGCACAGTATCTGGAAATAGTGGTACCATATTAATTGGAAGCGGGTCATCGTTGGGGGCAACTGCAGGATCAGTGCATCTTTCGGTGGGAAGCTCTGAGTTTGGCATTGGGGGATCTATCCTTGCTACTGCTGGTTATAGTTCGGACTTGGCAGGAGGGTCAGTAAATATAACTAGTGGTGGTGCATCAAGTGCTCCAAGTGGTGATGTAAGCTTACAGACTGCACATGGAGTGAGATCAAGTGGAACTGTGCGTGTTTCCTCAGGTTTCTCATCATCTGGAATCTCTGGCTCAGTGTATGTTGGCAGTGGGTCCTCGGCTAGTGGTGGTGGTAACGTGACTTTAGCTGTAGGAAATGGAAGCACAGGAACTGGGGGGTCTATGGTCCTTAATGCAGGTTCAGGATCAACAGGAGGCACTATGAATCTAATGGGGGGAGAGGGAAGTGCTGGATCAGGTGGAAACATTATGATTTCAGCAGGAAAAGGTAACTTTGGTGGAATCATTAGCATTTACAGTGGTGTAGGTGAGTCTGGGTCGAGTGGTAGTCTCACAGTTTCATCTGCATCTGGATATCTCTTTGACAGTGGTGATTCTCTCTTCGGTACTGGTTCATCAATATTTGGAAATAGTGGCAAAGTCTTCTTAAGAAGTGGATCTTCTACCAATGGAACAGCTGGTGATGTAAATATCTCAGTTGGCACTGGTAAATCAGGAAAAGGTGGAAAGTTTTCAATTGACGGCGGGGAGTCATTTCACGGGGGAGATATCTGGATATCAGCAGGCTATGGATCTTCGGGATATGGTGGGTCAGTTCATGTTGGTGGTGGAATTGGTACATTCAATGGAGGTGATATCTCAATGGTGTCTGGGGCCAGTCGGACTGGCTCTAGCGGTATGTTGCATATCGGAACTGCAGAAAGTAGTAATCAAAGAAGTGGTGCAGTCAACATTTTGTCAGGGAAGTCTACATCAAGCAGCAGTGGTTCAATCACTATTGGTACTGGATCAAGTGTTGATGGCACTGGAGGAAACCTAAATTTAACGGTTGGTGGGGGCAGCAGTGGAGTTGGCGGCTCAGTTTTCATAAATGCAGGAAATTCAGGCATTGGTGGTTCACTAGGCATATATTCTGGTGGTGGCTTAGTTGGCATTGGAGGTTTGTTAAAAATTGAATCTGGTGAAGGTTCTATAGGTGGTGAGGTGCTTATTACTAGTGGGACTGGATGGTCTGGATCTAGTGGAGATATGAAAATATCTTCAGGTGCTGGAAAAAAGTCAGGATACAGTGGAAGTGTTTGGTTCGGTTCAGGAAATTCATTTGGAATGAGCGGCACAGTATCTCTTGGTAGCGGTAATTCGACTAATTCTTCTGGAGGGGCATTGAGTGTTGTTGTTGGAGATGGTACTTCTGGTTCGGGTGGAGCTATAGTGATTCAAGCTGGAAAATCTTCTCTAGGTGGGGATGTAAATATAAATGGAGGGGCTGGAATTAATGGAGAAGGCGGTGATGTAAATATTTACTCTGGATTGGGCACAAATTCAAGTGGGTTAATATCAATCGAAACATCTTCTAGTTTGACAGGTGGAAGTGGTGCAATTGCAGTTAAATCTGGAATGGCAAGAGGCTACAATAGCAGTGGAAATTTGGAATTTACATCTGGGTTCAGTTCAAGTGGAGACAGTGGAACTATACTCATTGGAACTGGATATTCAACTAGCGGCAGAGGAGGATCTATAAATATAAGTGTTGGTGCCGGCATTAAGGAGGTTGGGGGGTCACTAAATGTGTCATCAGGGTCTTCTCATACTGGGGGACCATTATTTATTTCCTCTGGTCTTGGTTTATTTGAAGATGGTGGGCCTATCAACATTCACGCTGGAGAGAGCATTGGAAAAACTGTTGGTAAAGGTGGGCCTATAGCTATATCAGCTGGGGATGGTGCTGCAGGAGGAAATGTTACCATTGCAACTGGCCGAGGGTCATCAAAAAATGGAGGATCCCTCATTTTAGCAGCTGAATCTGGTTATACTGGTGGCAATATTTTTGTGTCCTCGGGCTCTGGAAATAGTGGAATTGGTGGGCCATTGCATATTGTCGCTGGGAACAGCAATGTCGACTTTGGCGGCAAAGTTATTGTACAAAGTGGAAATGGTTGGATGGGTGGAGCACTTAGCATTAAAGGGGGTGAAGGTGTTTTTGGAGAAGGTGGTCCAATCTCGATATCATCAGGAAACGGAATGGCTGGCAATGGTGGAAATCTCGTCCTCATGTCTGGTTCATCTTCAACAGGACCTGGTGGTCTTGTATCTCTTGGTGCTGGAAGCAGCACAACCATGTCCTCTGGTGGCTCAGTAACCATCTTTGCTGGTAATGGCGTTTCCGGTGGTGAAATGCAACTTCTTGGTGGCTGTGGCAACTCTGGATTGGGGGGAAATTTACGAGTTGCAGCTGGTGCAAGTTCTTTATTTTCTGGTGGTAATCTTACTTTGACAAGTGGTGAAGGCAATGAAGGTGGGGCGGTGAATATCAATGCCGCAAGTGGTAAAGTTATTGGGGGTGATGTCACTCTTGTTGCCGGTTCAGGGCTGATCGGGCCTGGAGGTTCTGTCTCCATTTTGTCAGGAAATGGTACATATGGTGGAAACTTTACTGTATTAGGTGGTATATCATCTCAGTCTGATGCTGAGGGTGGTTCAATATCACTATCAGGGGGCAACTCACTTGCATCGTCAACTGGTGGACAGGTCAATATTAATGGAGGCTCATCGTCTGCCGGAAATGGTGGGCTCATTAATGTTCAAAGCGGGTCAAGCGAACTTTTAAAAAGTGGTGATGTTTCTATTTCTAGTGGCGTAGGGAGCAATGAAAGCGGCTCATTATCATTTTTTTCTGGTACTTCTACTAATGGAAATAGTGGCTCTATAACAATGAGTAGTGGACCAGCAAGCAATGGACATGCAGGATCTCTTTCGCTGTCAGTGGGTGATAGTGCTATTGGAATAGGTGGTTCAATATCTATTTTGGCTGGAAGAACAGCAAACCCTCTAATGAATGGTGGTGATGTTGTTATTGCGACAGGTTCAGGGGGTGATGGAGGCATGGCCGGCACAGTTTCATTGAGTAGTGGTACTTCAGTACTGTCTGTTTCATCCAGTGTTGAGATTCTTAGCTCAAATGAATTGTCAATATCAGCTGCTACATCTGTCTCAATACTATCGTCTTCAAATGTGATGATCAAGCCAGGATCTTCTTCTTTCACATCATTTGGGGGGGAAGAAGTCCGAGGGTGGAACATGGGGGAAGGTACCATTAAAGGGGGTGAAAGCTATACTACTCTAAATAAAATGGTCGGTCGGATTACCCGCTCTGGAACTGATCCTGAGGCAAGATATGAACTGCTTACTATTTGGAATTCCCATGTCTCTGAATCGTCATTTGTTACTGCATCGGTGATAACACCATGTGAACAAACAACTTTCATGGGTGTCATCTCTTCAGAGGTAGTTGCTGGGCCTGGGATTCAGTTGATGGTCTCTCTTGATGGGTGTAATAATAATATTGCTGGCCATGATTCTTATATTGTGGTTTTTGTAGTGTACAACTCCGATCTGTAATTATGACAATTAATGTAACAGAATTAAATAGTTTTCTTTGATTTTATTTTTAAAATGCATTTTTTAACATCGTTTGCTGATGGAGATGAAATATTTAAGTATTATGCATGCTGTTACATTTACAAAAATAGTATGAGACTGAATTTGGAGGATGCTCTGCTTGTGGAATATTTCAAGTAGTAGCTGTAGCTCTGGCAATTCAAAGCAAGATTTTCACATTGCTCAAGTATTAGTAATGAAAATAAATATTCCAATGCACTTGTAGCAACTATGCATTAATGGAGATTGGCTCCAAATAGACAGTGTATATCAGTTGAGTATTGTCCTCAAAATTTTAGCAGCTATCAATTTTTCCTTTTCTATCAATAGTGGAAAAGAAATGTTAATTGCAAAAGTAAATATTTAACTGGTATTTTTATAAATGCTTAAATAACCGTTCTTTAATAAATCACAACATAAAAAAACAAAAGCTAAAGCGAATTCGAGTTTTCATATATCATTACAGAGTGTATTTACTATACAGTGTGATTGATACTGTTATTTTTGTATTGTTGATAATTTAATTTTGAACACTATCAACTCAACAGCCATTATTTTCAACATGAAAACTGTGCTTCCAACTTCTTGTCAAACACAAAATGGGATCGTCCTCCGCATCTCCAACTAGAACTGCATTTAATTCACTGAAATCCAGCTGGACAGGGGCATATTTTTCAAATTCCCTCTTGAATTGCCTTTTGTTTTCAAAGCTCTTCATAAATTTCAGCCTCATTCTTCTCTCGCCTCAACTTCTCCATTTTCTCAAGATACTTCCGCTAACTTAATCTCTTCTTATATTTCATCAGGAACTCCTTCATATCTTTCGTTCCTTTCAGATTGAGTATCATACACTTCATCACAATCATCTTCTGATATAATATCTTTCAATTGCTCAAATCTCATCTTTTCTTCAAATTTCTCTTGCTGTTATATAGTAGGTGGCATTTTAAAAGATGAATTTTTGCGAATTGTTTTTGATATCGATATAACTCATCTTGTGTTCTTAAGCTTCTGGCATGAATCATGCTTACAAGAGCTTCCTCTATGTCTTCAGCAAAAATTACTCGTTCATGATTTCTTTCCCTTTGAATTCAGCTTTATCCGATTAGCTCAATTTTTAATGAATCTTTCCAGAGTTGAATGACATCTCTGCCATTTCCCCAGCCAGCTAAAGTTTGAAAATGCTTCAATTTTTTTTAGAACATTTACTATGCCGTCTTGCGCAACAAAATTCTCTTATTTGGCCTGGTTTTTGAAAAAAGGAACAGAATCACATGGAAGCCAATCCTTAAAATCAAAGTATTTCGTAAAACTGCTTTTCATGCCAGGGTTACGATCTAATATGCTATTGATTTCCTTGGGGCATCCTGCTATGATAATAACGAGACCTTTGTATTCCGGGTCTGTCATAGGCGCTGGTAGTGGTCATTGCTTCTATGCCATACATGCCTTTTCCAAGCTCATGAGCATCATCAATAAAGAGGATGGCCCTTTTGCCTCCCCAAGTTTACTGTTCACTTTTGCATTTGTCTGACCTAAATATTCACGAGTCAAATCTACTCTGGAGGTCTCAACTAGCTGATTGGTTGATGTAATTTCAAGATCCATTAGAATTTGAGAATTAATTTGAGCCACAGTGGTCTTGCCAGTACCTATGAAATAGTAAAAGATTATACACGTATATTTATAAATAGAATAGATGTAAATTGTTTTTGCATATAGGACATGAGCCTGACAAAAAAAGATATTTGGCATTTTTAGAGTTTGTCAAAAATGAATATTTTTTACTTGAGCCTTGATCTAAAACATTCTTTTTCTCCAAAGTTTTTAAAAAAATATTGAAAATAACTCACACAAAGTATAAGAAATATTTACAAATTTTACTTGGAGAACCTCGAAATACAAAGTGACCAGCATCAGGAGTCGCATTGCCCTCACGCTGAGCAGCACAATGCACATTTTGAAGTTCATTTAAACCCTTCTTAATATTATCAACATTATACAACTTATCAATAAGAGAAAAAGGGTTTACTCATGCATCTATTCTAGTGTTAATATCAGCCAGTTCAATTGCAATAATCGAGTTGTTGGAGCACAGTGCTACTTTAGAAATTACACTCTGTAGAAGCAACTTTACAGATCCAACGTTCCCAAAGTTTGCGCAAGCTCTTAGAGAGCAAATCAATAGCTTTTTGCGTAACTTTATGAGATGCAATATGGATAATTTGGACTATGCACTTAACGTTGAAAATTTCCATCAATTCTATATTGCTATAGTCATAAAAATAAAACGCATACTCTACTGGAAATCATCTTGCTAATCCTGGATTTTGTGCACGTAGTATTTGCCAAGTTGGTTTTTTGTATTCCAACAACAAAACAGCTTTGTCATCGCAAAAACCTTGCACTTTTTAACTAAAACATCTAACACTTGCTTTCCATACCATTTATCGTCAAGGTTGCATGCTTTGTCTATCACTAATATCTTACCCTTGGCATCATTTAATATTTGGGTTGATTTTGTTTGAGACTGACCAAGGTAGCCCCTGATAAAATCCCCTGCAGTCTTCAAAGCAACATCTCCATAAGATAATAGATTGAATTCTTTTAATAGCTTGCCGTAGAGTTTTGCACATGTTTTTTTTCCAGTTTCTGGATATCCTATAAATAATATGTTCATGAACTTTGGTAACGGGCTTTGACTGGAAAGTTCATGTTGGTGGTTTTTTGATGCTAAATTGATAATCTCATCAACTGTCAATTTGGTTCTCCTCTAGCCAGTTTTTGCTCTGAATTTGGATACTTTTTTCTGGACCTTAGGATTTTGCAAAGGATCGTTCCAAATCAAATCAGTGATTTCAAATTTTGTTCTTCCATCGTAATTGCTCTGAGAAAACGTCTTTGCATAGCTTTTCAAAAGTTTTTCCGACCGTTCTGGCATTGTCAAAGCCCTGTCAATTTGCTTCCAGAACAAGTTTTTTGAGCATCATATATGCTATTCTATCATCAGCAGTGAATCCCTTGCTTTCAAGCACTTGCTGTCAAATTTCCTTCAATTTTCCCTAATCAAAATCTTCAAACTTGACTTCCTCAGATTGACTCTTTAGACCATCATTGAAAGAAAAAAGCTGCTGATTCATGTCATCTTCATATCCTGCTAAAATGATTGACATTATATCCCTATCATTTTCTGAGATTGTGACAAGTTCTGAAACAATTGCTTTTCCTTTCGGATCTCTGGAGGGGTCTAAATCGTATACTTTATCAATAAACAAAACTCCTCCTATTGCTTTCTTTACCAAGTCTCAAAATCCATCTGAGCCTTTATCTTTAAGCTCTTGTACCGTACATTAGGCAATATTACTTTTTTTGTGCATTCCTAAATTGTAAAGTATTTTGGCAATGAGCCGAGCAACACTGGCTTTCCCAGTACCGGGATTTCCCAAAAATGAGAAATTTAATGTAATTGGTTTTTCTTCTGTGCTTCCGTGCTCATTTTTTGAAATGCAGCAGCTGTTCAAAATAATTTAATGACACACTTTTTCACTGATATCAGTCTGGTAAAAAGCAAAAGCTCTTCGATTGCATCAGATTGAAAGCTATCATCCTTGAGTTGCTGCCATTTCCCTTCCACTGAATCTGTATGACCCTTTGAAGTTCTAATCTCAGCATTCTTACCTTCCAGCAAAATTGTTTCATCCTGCATCACCCAGTACATTGCATTTTTATAGAGCTTGCAGAATACATTCAGAAGAAGCGATGTAACATTTTTTCTGTATTTTTCATTGCTTCTAATCGAGCAATTGCAAGAAATATTAAAGGGTGCGCATCATACTGAAGATATTTAACCTCATTAATATAGAGCTTAATACTTTTTCTTGCGTCCTTCTTATATTTCAAGTACAAAAATTCTAAAGCAACCAAATTTCTCAACTCGAAAGCCTCAAACCCAAGCCTTGAATTTTCATGTATATCTTCGAAAATTGAATCAAGATAATTGGCATCATAAAATGAGCGATCGTTGTTGTTTGCTTTGCATATGAACCTTAGCTTGCGTCGACATTCCAAATTCATAAGTGGACTTATTGAACTAATTGTGAGCTAAGTTCCATCCCATTCGTTAGAAATGGAAATGTTGGTACTTATACCAAGGCTATACAGGTAGGCATTGAGAGTCTTCAACGCAATAAGGAAAATTTCTGATGAATTTTAAGCCTGCTTTTGTGGCTGCCCTTGTGACATCAAAAATTCACTTTTATGGGACACGAACAATTTTTTCAGATTTTCAACAAATTAATAACTGTCAAAAACATCATTTGATATCCATAAATCAACGAGCTTTTCCAAGGAATTTCCATTTAAACAAAAATTTGATGAGTTGCACAAAGAGCCTTATGATTCCAAAATGTAAACAAGGAACTTAGTAAAAAATATGTAATGTAACCGTGCTGGTTTCATTTTGTAGCCATCCACTTTGGACTATACTTTTTGTTTGGCAACTTCGGGTCGACGAGTATACAACATGCATATCCCCATCCAACTTGGAACTGAAGAAAAGTATCTTTGCTAAACTTTCTTGTTTTAAGCAATATTTGAAGATTATTTGCTCCAAAGATTTGTAGGAATACCATTATAATATTTTACCTTCGAAAGAATTGAGCCAAAACATAAAAGCTTTTGTTGTTTTACATCTTGTAGCTCAACAATGTATGGGATATAGTGTGTCAGGGTCTAATATGTTCCGCCGTGTCATCCATTTATGTATTACAACATATTTGTATACAATTCTTTCAGGGAGTGGCTATACAATCTAATTTGACTTGTATGAATGTGGAATAAGTTGTAGGATGTTGACGAGATTCACTCTCATCAATACAGGCGATAAGATTGATGATATAATAGTATACGCGTAATATTCTCTGCTTTTTGTATTCCCTGGTTTTTTGGGCTATACATACATACAATTCATTGGTCTTGACATAGCACTTAACAAAAAGTGGGCGCTGCCAGAGCTTTTGTGCTGCCAGCCATGAAGAGTAGGAGGATAAGATTGCACTTTAAGAAAAACTCTCTTCCATATATCAATCAGTGGTGTCTATAACACACAACAATCAAATCCTGTAAGCATCTAAATAGTTTTCTTTGAGCTTGGTGTGGCCTTTCATTCTCAATTACTCTATCCAATTCCTCTAAAATGCATTCTAGGTAGTTTTGAGGAAATCTTAAGGTAAACTGCTTAACTTTAATTGTATACATTCTCTCAGGGCATATCCAGTCCAAAACTGTGCTACAATGCATTAAATATGATGATGAGCAAATTGTATCTAACTTTTGATTGCATGCACCAAAATTCTAACACCATTTCATGATGAGTTCCTTGCATGGATACTCCTTAGGAAACTTAAAAAATTCAGTTTCATATTCCCAGCATTTAAAAGATCTTTTATGTCCACAGGATGTAATTTTTGTTACTTCCTGTTCACATTTGAACTTCTTGTTGGGATTGTTAATGATCCATTGGAATACATCCTGGCACAACAATAAGATATTATGATTCAAATAAAACTTGAGGTATACTTCAATTTTCTTTGTACACAAAGGAAATAAGTGTTTTTGACTACTATGCAGCAAGGAATTTATTATCTTCTTGTAAAATTTTCAAGAATTCTTTGAATTGGAAGTTTTTTAGCTTAGATTGTAAAGTATTTTGGAGCCATGGTTTCCAACTAACTTTCGAGTGACAAGAGACTTCAATGGAATGTTGGCATAAAAATTTTGAATAGTAATCATTGTTTAGCCTTTTTTCATATTTCTTGCTTGCTGGTAACTTATTTTTTCTTTGTCCAGAATTTTACATGACTGTAATCTTTATTGTGCAGATAGCTAAAATGCTATTTGGAAATGGGGCAAGAATATTGGATATATCACTTTCTCTTACTTTCCGTTAGGAATCACTAGATTAAAGACTATGCATGTAGCCAGTAATAATGACAACCAGAAACCGAAAGAAAACACACGCAGCCAATAATATATTAATCCCTATTCATGTATTGCCAAGAATGAATCATATCAACACAGTGCTACTTAAGAGCACACACTTATCAGAACACTATTTAAGAGAACACACTTCATAAGAATGTACATGTAAGACAAATTAAGTCCATAGAGTCACAGTTATATAACAGATCACAGCAAAACAGATCAGATCCTGACATTTTCTCAAATGGCAACTGACCAGGTTCAAACGGACAATATGACTTTAAAATACTTTTATTGTTGCAGTCTAAACTTAACAGGTGACTGCAAAAAGGATTTATCATTTCATCTGCTTCCTTACAAGGAAATGGTGATTTCAAAATATCAAATGCTTTTTTGCACGGAAGTTTCATTTGGTGCCCCCACTTGCACAAAAAAGTGATTAATTTATTGCAAGTATATTTCTATGGACCATACTGAGTACCCTTAACTACCACCTTATTTTGGCAAGATACTCTAGTCCATGAGGCCAAAGTTGTTATCATTTGACTTGAAACTGTTGTAATACAACCACAGCAAGGAAGTGTAACTGAATTTTTTCAGGGCACTGAAATATTAGTTTGCTATCAACGTAAGATTGTTTCATATTACACTTGACAAAAAGAGACTGCCCACATGCAGGAACAAAATTGATCATTTTTTGGCATTTCAGAACAAAATTAGGATGTGTTTAATATTGCTTCAATTCATTGCATTGACAGTCAAGGTGATACTTACATATAGGGTATGTATACAGCTTAAATGCTTGCTTAGAGCAAACAAGCCACCCTCTTTTTCTATACAACATATAATTTTTTTTCTGCACAAGATATATCTATTGTATGACTATATAGTAAAGTTACACTCACTTTTCTGTTGCAGCAATATTGCCTTAAAGCTTCATGCACCATTACTATTAAATAAGGGGAGATTCTTGCAATTTGGTGACAAATTGACATATCTAGATATTGTCAATATGAGGACTGAACTCTTTCCATGCATGTAGAATTATAAGGCTTTGAAAAATTACAAGGTAGTTTACATTGATCAGAGTGAAGTAAAAGTTCTTTGCATTGTATACTTCAAAATTTTAACTTAAGGTGAGTTGGATGGTGTTAGGAATTAACACCTAAGGGAGTTAATTCTATTCTGTAGCTGTGGTATAATTTGTTTTGGTTTCAGTTCGGTTTTAGTTTGGTTTCGGTTTGGTTTCAGCTTGGCTTCAGTTTGGTTTCAGTTTCAGTTCCAAGATACATCAGAGAACTGAACCCTGTTCTTCATGCTACTAAGTTTTGTATGCTGCGAAAGTTATCTCACTTTCAGCAACACATGTAGGTTAATATCAAATACTATTTCTGTTTTTATGTTACTTGTTGTGTTTGTATTTTCCTAACAGATGGTCAACAAGTTTTTGTGATTGATTTTGATGGACAGGACAACAAACAGAAAAACTGCTAACCACACAAATTCCAGTTGCACTTAAGCAATCTTTATTTAGGCCAACTGAATCTTTTTTAGCTGGTTGTCAAAGCCGTTCAAAGGTTTGGTCCCAATAGGAGCCGATTCATTTGAAAAATGTGACAAATTTCTTAGAACATATATGCCCAATATACGCTAGACTAAGCAAAAAAATCATACGGATAACCAGTTTGACAAAGGGAGTATGCGATCTTCCATCAACCACTAGTGATATGATTACCACATCAGTTTTACCACCTTGAAATAGATCAAGAATTGAAACTATGCAAGAATCACTCTGATTTTTACTATTTATCAACTGATCAATGTTAAATTTATGATACATATCCATCAATTGTCCTTTGTACAGGGTGAGAACAGTAATAGAATGTTTAGGAACTTTGCATGACACCAAGTATTTGTTCAAGTTATGAACCATTTCAATTTCAGTTATATTTACTAAAGACACACCCACTGAAGCTCTACCTTGCACTTGTTCAAGTGATCAGAAAAAGAGATATGACAAAACACCAGGAACTTTACAATCTTTTCCAAAATATAGGCTTAAAAGTTTTGGACAGGCTAATGATGACATTTTAGTTTAGAAACCATACTTTATCTTTGAAACACTTTGATCATCATTTTCTTGAATACAATGCAGGTGAGAGCTTGGGTGATCAATGATGTCAATTATGTCACAATTAAAGTTCTAAGTAAGATTGCTTATATTTTTTTGCATCTGGTATTGTACAGAAAAGACAGTTAAGTTTACACAGTTGAGATATATTCATGGGATCTTCAAGATTTCCACTTAATGCAGTTCCATCTACATTCAAGATGTGATCCATGGTTCAAACTATATTTTCAAGCATTCATCAATATTTCAAATTCAAATCAATGACTTAATGTCAAAAAAATTCTTGCAATTTACCTATTCTATCTGGTAAAAACTTTTGTAACTTGATCATTTACTGATCACGTCCAGAAATAACTCTATTCTTTCACCTATAAGATACTGATGCCTGTAGAATTCAGCGGGGATTAACAAGATATTTAAAGTGCAAGTGCATCTTAATATGCTTTAACTTTATGCCTACTATGGGTTTCTTTTCATTTTACCATCACTTCATCAAATTTCAGTTTTTTTAAATTCATACTTTCTTTAAGCATCAGCTTCTTAAAGTATTACCACAGTACTGGCATAAAATTTGTAAATTTTTTCAACTTGTACATTTGAACAGTAGATTTTTTCACTCTTTCCTTCTTTCTTTTTCTCTCCTCATCTTTTTCTGTTCTCTTCCTCCTTTTCCCTCTCTCTTGCTGTCCTTCTTCATTTTTCCCTTCCTCTCTGTTCTTTCCTTTTTCTATTGCTTTCCTATTGCACTTTCATTTTGTCTTGCCTCACTACAATCATTGTGTAGCAGTACTTGCTTTATTTAATTTTATCAACAAATGCCAAAAAGAAGTATAAATACAGGCCATACTGTTGTTGATACCTAAATTTCATAGGAAATAAGTGCTGTAACATTAGTTCTATGACAACATTGAGTATGTGTTAGAAACATGAAACACTACAGAACACAGGAAACTGTGTTAGAAATATGTGTATATTCATCATGCACTAATTGTGTTGATAGAAGTGAGCTAGCTTCATCAACACAACAAAATATAAAACCCTACTAGAATCTGCGTAGCCAATTTACTTGGAACATCATAAATGAACACTGACCGCAGCTATAGAAACAGAATTAATCCCAAAGGGAGTTAATTCCTAACAGTATGTTCATTTTTAAAGAAAAAGATTATATTTTTTAATGGCTCTTTGCTGATTAAGAACTTATTTGGCAAGCATAAGAGTTTATGTCTCAGATGGCTAGAAGCTTTTAGGTTGGTTATATATTTTCTGCAAAGATCATAAGTTTTGTTATATAGTTTATTCATTCCAAAACTAGTAGAACTTAACCACAAATATACTTTTTAAAACCTAGTAGAACTATATAATAATTCTGTATTTTAGGTATTTAGATCTTTTTCTAATTGTGCTTGCCAATGCAGTAGTACAGGAGCTTCAGTTTTAAGAACAAACTTATGTGTTTTGGTAATTCTAGAAAGACTTCATAGCAAAATACATTGTTAAAGGTATAATTTCAAGATCTACAAATAATTTAAAAAAAAAAAATCTTTTCTATAGAAAGTTATGAATTAACCTGATTGAAAACATGTAACCTTGACAGTCTCACTGGCAATATGTTTAACTGTAGAATTACAGCCTTGAAAAATTTAAATCTGATTTAAGGTTGATAAAAAATGCAGAATTCCACTGAAGAAAAAATCAGTATAAATTTTATATTTGGACCATTTCAAGCCATAATTCAGGATCTGTTATAAAAAACACTACCATTTTTTTTCCAGAAATCATGTTAAAATCTGAATTTCAATTAAAATGTATATGAAAAAGCATAATATTAAAATTATTCCTTTAAAAAGTACATATGTGCATATATATGTTTAAGAATGCCTTTGCTAAAAAAAGCATATAACATTTGTTGAAACAAAAATTCTAGTAGAAAAATGAAATATATTTTCAAACTAAATTTGTTATCAGATGTCAAATTTATTTCTTTTTATATAACAACTATTTTAGGTACTAGCATATTGTCAAATTTGTTAGATCACATTACACCAACCTTAGTAAGTATAATAGAACTTGTAGTGCGCTGTAGGTGAGAGTTAAATTTGAAAAAAAGTGCTTTGCGTAACAGATTCTATTGCCAATCCTTTAATGTACTAGGAAAATACAAACACAACAAATAACATAAATACAAAAATAGTATTTGATATTAACCTACATGTATTGCTGAAAGTGAGATAACTTTTGCAACACACAAAACATAGTAGCATGAAGAACAGGATTCAGTTCTCTGAAGTATCTTGGAACTGAAACTCAAATCAAACTGAAACCAAGCTGAAAACAAGCTAAAATTAAGCTGAAACCAAACTGAAACTGAACTGAAACCAAACTGAAACCAAAATCAAAACGGACAAATTGCACCGCAGCTACATAGAAGTAAAAACTAACCCTTAATAGAGTTAGTTCCTAACACAATGTTGGCATGTAAACAGTATTGATTTGGTGAACTCAGTAGATGTGATAATAAAGTAATTTCCACTATAAGTTATTGATACAAACATATATTTCTCTCTTTGCTTAATCTAACAACAGTATATTTATAAGTCAGCCTCAAATAATTAAATAAACTGTTTACGTACTTATGATGAATGCTAAGTATTTTCAAGTAAAGCAAAAAAAGAAAAGCTATCAATCACTTTCAATTCTAGTAGTCAAAAGCATGATAAGACACAAAACATAAGTAACTCAGAAGAACTGACTGCAGTTCCCACTTGTACTCCTAAAAGCAGCATTAGCTCATTTTCTAATCAGGTTCATTTTACTTTGTAGCAGCAAATCTATTGCTACCGAGAAAAAGTCCACAACCAGCATTTAATGCACCATAAATGTCTATCATTGACATGTACTAACTGTCACAATATAAAAGCACACTCCTTATCTTTAGTCCTACATACAAAAAAAATCCTTTCAACGATATCCATGTCTTCAATGTCTACACCATTTCATTATTCCACAAAATATTTTTTTGGAGTTCCCCAAACTGACATCTTTGATAAACGCCTGACGGAGTAACCCCATAATTCAATATCTGGCCAATCTGTGCTTAACATTTGATAATTAAAAACATCTCTCACTCTTCTCTGTTTTCACCACAATTGCCCTGCTACTGTGCAGAGTATCATTGTTATTTTAGAGAAGCTCCCTTCACACATACCTTAACATAATATAGTCTTACTATACTACTATGTTTAGTTTGTTGCTATTTTTATTGTTTGTTTTGCACGTTGTTTTCCAATTTCTTTTTCACACTAACTGATACTTGATAGCAATAATTTATAGGCCTAAACTGCATGCATATTTTATGTTTCATATTTTATTTATGTTATTCACTAGCAAATTAAAACTACCGCACTAGTAATTTAATATTTTTTTAGTAAAAACAATGGAAAAAATTATGATGATAAAAATATGTATATATGTTGGAATAATGTCACATCAAGTCAAAACATTTTTGAAAAGAGAAAACACTTAAGTTACATACTACATACTTTAACTTGCTAAGTATAGTTGTTTGCTGATTTAAAAAATGGTCTAGATTTGAAAAATAGATATATTTGTTTGGAGAGCTGTGGGCAAAATGAGATTGTTAAGTGCACTGTTTCTTGTCATACATGCACCGCTATATATTTATTTAAATTTCAAGTAGAAAAATACAGAAAAATGTTGTGTAATGCTAAAATGGACATAATTCAACAGAAGCATACTGTTAATGATTGCTATTCACAATTCTCCTTGGATGATATATATCAGCTTGATTAAAATTTGCGATGTAACACAGCTTCTTGGAATTAATTGAATTTTTAATGTTAGGTACGACAAACTGAAAAATATGTCCTTAGCACGTTTGTACTTCAAAATATTATCAATTAAAAATACTTGTAATTGTAAACCTTCATTAATTTGTTGCTATCAAATATTAGTTACTGAACAATTATTAAATCATGCAACTAGATTTTCTTCTAATCATGTTTTTGTAGTACCAAGCAACAGCAAGAGATTTAATTTATTTACATACATATAAATTTTTAAACTTGTTAATACATCCAAGGAATATCTATGTGACAAGAGACTAAAGTTAGTATTTAAATTTATTGAGATACATGTGTCATCACTTCTTCAAAGGGTAATAATGATAGATTTATTGAAATTGCTATTGGATTAGTGGCAAAAAGAGAATATTGTTTATACTAAACAATCGTGTTTTAAAATTATTTGGGAACTCTCATGTGTGCATGCCATTTTATTTTTAGAGAACACAGTGGCTAACAAATGTAATGCATAAAAGCTTTTTAAATAATAGTCAAAAAGGCAATAACTACTTCAGAAGAAGGAACACTAAGAGCATTACTTTTACTATTTTCTTGACTTTTAAATATTAAAGGCGAGTTAAGTTGGCTTGTTGCTCTATTGTACCAAGACTTTACATTATACGTAGACAAGGAATTCATAGATATGAGACAGCAAGTCTGAACAAAGTGAATTGGTGCAAACGCAAAATGCCTCTGAAGCAAAAAAGACTCAAAACTCATATTGTCGGACCAATTTAATGGAATCCTTACTCTTGGCCTGGAGTGAATATAAGCAGATTACGGATAAAAATTTTGAACAAAAAATGACACAATAGCAGCAAAAATATTGGAACGATAGAATTCTATTTTAAATTATTCTAAATGGTAATCATAACTAACATTTCTGATGTATCAGTCTAAGTTATAATTTAGCACTTCGCTTTTATAAATCATAGTGCAATGTTTTTTTCTTTTTTACGAAAGTAACAAAATAGAAACTTTCTCAACATTCAATTATTTACATCTAATAACTTGATAGATCCTAGCACTCTCCATAATAAAGTTTTCAGTGGTGGAGGCATTATTTTCTTTCTAGCTGTCAGAAACAGGATTTAAAATGGCCATTAGTCTAGAGAAAGGATGACAACTTGCCGGCCTACAGTTAGGAGATTACATGTACAGATATCTCAATTTTTTAATCTTTTTTCTGCTGAACCCACCATTTCCTATGCATTAGTCATAACATCTAAATCGTGATATTGGCCCAGAGATTTTGATTTCAATCAAAGCCTTGCTTGAGTAACACAGCAGGAAACTTAAGATTTTCTTATAAATTTTTTATTGGAAATTTTAACATTTTATTGATATTATCACATATTCCTGTTAACCCTACAAGTTTCTATTCCTCAAAAGATCATGCATCGACGCGCATTGCGTGACTTATTTTATTAACAAATTTTAGATATTATTCTATAAAATGATATAAATCGTGTAACAATAATTTCACATTGTTATGTTTACAGATTGTGAGTGACATAGAAAATAGTGACGGAGCACCGATGTTCGACTCTAATGCCTGATTGCAAATTTTGGAACACAGATTACAATTTTTGGGGCTCTGAAAATCCCACAATTACATAATCAAGTTCGGCATCAATCATATCACAATACGTATTAGCCTACTTACTACACTATTGCGAAATTTTGAAAAAATTTATTATATCACAGCCCAGTCAGTATGCCGAAAAAGTGCATATTGGGATAAACGATCATGGTCATAAATACTTTCCTGAGAAATGCAGCTGACCATAACTATAGAACTAAAAATGAACTTGTCAATATTTAAAATGTACATTGATAGCATTAGCCCTGTGAATCTTCATTGTTTTATTTTCCTGCTAAACGTTCCAATTATGCGAATACAAGCTTGTCCTGAAAAGTTCTAATTATGCACTCATTCGTCTTACGCTTGATCTCAAATGGATAGCCCGCTTAAAGATCTAATATGTAAAGAAATGGAAGTGTGGCGATATTATAAACATAGTGGAAAGTATGACACTTCAAATTATAAGCAAGAAGTCAAATGCAATTATCTATGGATTAAATAATGTGGCAAATTTACCAATGCAGCTGGAAATAAAACTGGGCCCATTTCCAAAGAAATACTGGAACTGAATAATTGCTAATCGGGTTTATCAATCAAAATATTTTTCTTCTGGACTATATAACTTTCTAGCATATATAAATCTAAGACTACGCCACATTAAAATAAATTTATAAAATTTAATACATTGTAAAAATAAGCCAAATAATTATATTCAATAATTGATAAAGGCAATTTTAATGTACATCGTACAGAATGTGATATAATAAAAAAATGAATAGACCTGCATCCTCTTGGAGATTATTTTTACTTCGAACTTTCCGTTTCTTTAGGATAGTTTGTTCCTCCTTTATTGGCGAATTGCTAATCGTGGTGGGTTTTATTCCTTTTCGTTTACACACTGTTCTATGTAACTTTTCAGCCTCATCATGTGATAATATACCATATGCAAGACACCATTCTTGGGCCATGTGACTGTCAATAAATTTTTCAAACAAGCAAGTTATGCTCAGTTGTAAAAATTACGCATTTTAAATTCCACTGGTAAATACTAAACACCCAACTGGCTCAAAGTAGAATCTTTCAATTGAGTAATTACCTCTATTTGTACATTAAAAGTTTGTCTAAAAATTTAGTATAAAAGCGAAGTTATGAATGTTGGAATCTTACCTTCCTGGCAACTGGATATAGAGAGATTCCTATAAAAAATTAACAATGAAAATATTGTAATGGCGCAAACGCAAACTAAATTTACGGATATAAAACATAAAGATAAAATCACAAAATCAATTAGAATAGAGCAGCACTCACGTAGAAAACTCTATCCGCAAATCCCTGTCAAAAGTAAAAGAAGAACTGAAATGACTCCTAAATAAATAAGAATTCAATAATTATCATATTTTCACACTCACTGGCGTCGGAGTTGGATATTTCTGCCCTGGTTTTCGCTGAATTTCTTCCATCTTCAACTGACGCAATTGACGATTTTTAGATTCTCAAGATGCTTCTATACTTTTTATCAGTCGTTATAGTTTCTGAGCAGTTAGGACATTATAAACATAGTACTGATTATTACAAAAATGTAAATTTGTGAACACGATTTAGAAAATAACTGCGACTCAAATTCAACAACTAAGAGTTGTAATAAAATGATGACAACTCAAGTGAAAAAAAGTGAGGCACAAAAAGTGATACAATAAAGTTGCGATGAGTCGTGCAACGCTGCGATATTGGTCATTTATTGCAGTTTCGAAATGTTGTTCATATACTGTTCATTTAAAAAAAAAATGTTTTTTGACATCTCTATTGGTAGGCATAGTAAATCAGTACCAAGCCTTAATTCAAGAACATCTTTGTTGCCAAATATTGGCTGGCGATCTTGCTTAACATTTTCATTTTTCTACATTTATTGACAAAAGCTGCACTTTTTTGTTCCAGTGCTCTTTTACCTTCATTGATTTTCAGACATTAGATAGTTCTTATGTACTTAAGAAAAGTATCAAGCCCTTATAGTCCATTCAAATAACTGAACAGATTTCATATTGCTGAAGATGAAAATTTAAAATGCATTTTATTAAGATAGTGTATTTAAAATAAAAAAATTTTGGAAATTTTAGGTCTGAAAAGCTACAAAACAGCACATTAATTACAAAGTTTGAAAAAGTTTTTGTTTTCACTAACAAATCTTCACTTCACAACTTTTTCTTAAGCTTCACATATACCAATGCTATTATATTTGTTCATTTTACCTTAGACTTCTAAATTAAAAATAATTTTTACATTAAACCATTGAGTACTACAATTCCAGCCATGCAAACTTTAGCTAGTTTTCTTAGTTTTCTTGATTACATGTCTTACCAACTTTCTTGCAAAACATAATCAATCACCAACTGTAAGCTTAACTACTGGCTTCAAATTACTATTGCTTATTTTGTTTTGCTTATCAATTTCACCTGGCTCAATTTTTGTGCTGTTACATTAGTATTACTGCTTCATTGGCTTTATCAGTTAAGTGTTAAGACTAACAAATTTCACTGATGCATAATCCAAAAAATCAAGGCAAACAAGGAACACAAAACATTATGCAAAAGTACAATTATATTTATCCTTTGTTATGTGTTGACTAGAGTGAATCTTATCAACACCTTACAACTTGTTCTATGTGCATACAAGATAAATTAGATCAAACTATAACTACAACTCCTTGATGAAACTGTACGTAATTAAACAATATAACATATATGAATCACGATTCTAAGACAAATTACACAGCAAAACATACTAGGTCCTGACATACAGGCCTTTTACTTTCCACCAAAGGAAGGTTCTAATTATTCTTTCTCTGCATCACTTCAATGAAATAATTAATTTAGGTGATCTACTTGTAGATTAACAGACAATATGGCTAAGCCAAATGACAGCGGAATGGCAATTTGAAGACTCTCTATTAGAGATGTGTTTGAAGAGACTGATATTCATCTTGCTCACGTATTTCTAAGTTCATTTAATTATATTTTAGAAAACTTGCTTTAGACAAGTCCACCTCCCTACTACTTCTGTCAGGATATTTGCTGGTCCTGCTATCTCTATAAACTATTGCAGCATAATGGCTCAACTATGCTTGCCAATGTTCATCTATATTTGCCCATATCCACAAACTTTTTAGTTATAGTTTGTTTATGCTTTTTTTATCTTTCTCCTCTTTTACCACATTGCGCCTACTGTTAGGAATTAACTTGTCAACAGTTAAATTTGTGTTATAGCTGTGGAATTCTGTTTTATGGCAAGTCATTGTTCTGCATATTGGAATTCTGAGTTTATGGTGAGTTATTGCTAGATTTTGATGATGGGCTAAGTTTGGGATTTGTGTGTTGCTGTGAAGTATGTTTCACTTTCAGTAATACAAATTATGTCTGTGTAAATATACTCTTTGCTTAAGTTTTGAGTTTTGTTTGATACACATTCATAACACCTATTATCTCAATTGTACCTTAATATCAGTCCTTTATGTCAACACTTCTGTAATAATTCTTTAATGGATTCATTTGTTCTACACCCTTACATAATGCCACATGTTGTATTCCTTATGGTTCTGTGGAAACTTCACTTCTTTTATACCTATACATGTTCCATGTCATAGTACCTCTTTAACAATAGTCAGAATCTCAAATTGCGCTTTGCCTTTGGTCACAATGCTTTAAACTCCACCTTTATTTAAGTGCATACTGTTCTGGAATTGTAATCTATCCCATAACTCTGCTTTATTGGGCCTATCTTTTAATTACCCCACTTTACTTCTGCCAAAGCTAATTTCAAGGGATGCTTCAACTAATTCTGAAATAATAACAATCCTGCTAATAGAATATTATGGGTTTACATGTGGAGTAAAAGATTCAGCAAGATTCACCAGAGAGCCAGTTTCAAGGGCACTTCAAGAGGGTATATTACAGGAGCTAGTGTGGACATGTTTATTTGTTTAGTCTTGTACTTTTGTTCACTCTTCTAAAGTTTAATAAAACTTCTACATTTTTATTAAATCTTATTTTTACTTTGCTGGTTATTTGCCCTCTGTCACACATTGGACTTCACCCCCATGACTAAGCTGCATCATCCACATAATGGTATGCCTTGCTTAATATATTGCTATGTCTTTCTTCTTCTATCCCAACAACTTTCTTATACTTCAACTCTTTACCATAGAGGGAAATTTCAACAGACAGCAAAAATGTGTACATCACTAAGTTATGCAGATGCTGTTACTATCAACAAAGGCCACACATGCATACTGATTGTTGTTGGCAAGGAATATAAACACTGGGCAATTGTTAAGAAAGCCTAACATATCCCTAACAGTTAGCGTATATTTTAACACAGTAAAATATAAGTTAACATTATATGACAAATCAAGGAATAAATTAAACAATGTATCATGTTTGTTATGATGCATTGACCAATTTATTTTTGTCAATGCTTCAACAATATTTGCTCTGCTTTGTCTTCCAGCATTGTTTCTGTTACAGTTCTGCGGCATGAATACTAATCATCTTTAATCAGCTACTTTTTTTCAATTTTGTTGTGCAATCATGATAGCAACAAGTTATGGTACTGTTAGGAATTAACTTCCTTAGGGATTAATTCTATTTTTAAAGCTGTAGTCAGTGTTCATTTATGACATTCCAAGTAAATTTGCTGCACTGATTCCAGTAGGCTTATAAATTTTGTTGTGCTGATAAAGTTAGCTCACTTCTATCAACACAATTAGTGCATGATAAATGTACACATTTCTGTCACAGTTTCTTGTGCTTTGTTATGTTTCATGTTTCTAGCAGGTACGCTGCACAACAAATGCCAGCTTTAAGTGCTGGTGGTGACTTCCAATACAGAATTTTGTAAAAGGATTGTAAAAACAGAGGATGCATTTGATGCCATTGTTCTTGCATCAAATCACAGTGGTGAAAGAAGACCCACACTGCACTGGGACATGTGAGGAATCACTAGATTAAAGACTATGAGTGCAACCAGTAACAAGCACAACCAGGAACCCAAAGAAAACACACACAATCAGTAATTTTTTAGTCCCTATTTATCTGTTGGCAAGAATAAATCTTGTCAATGCAATACTACTTAAGAGCATACACACATGAGAACACACTTATGAGAACATACTTATGAGAACATGCTAATAAGAAGACTCTTTAAGAGAGCATACTTTACAAGAATGCACATATAAGATGAATTAAGTCCATAGAGTCATAGCTCCATAACAGATCACAGCAAAATAGATCAGATCCTGACAGGGCAAGCATGGGAAGATGTCAGAATGCACTGGTATGTGTTAGAAACATGAAACACAACTAAACACAAGGAACTGTGACAGAAATATGTGTATTCATCATGCATTAACTGTGTTGATAGAAGTGAACTAACTTCGTCAACACAACAAAATATAAAACCCTACTAGAATCTGTGTAGCCAATTTACTTGGAACGTCATAAATAAACACTGACCACAGCTATAGAAACAGAATTAATCCCTAAGGGAGTTAATTCCTAACAGATGCCCCCCTAGCTGCGGACTCCAATCCAGATACACAAGGGATTCCAAAACCATGGATGAAATAATTACAGTGCAAAACATTTTCTTCAGGCTCCCAACTTTTATCTTGTGCCAAAAATAAAGAGAACATGCCGAAGGTACAGAAATGTTGCAAAGAGCAAGAGCAAGAACCGCAGTAAAGGGAGACCACAAAGGAGCAGAGAGAGTGACAAAGGAAAGCCACTGAGATAGGAGAGAGTGACAAAGGAAAGTTGCCAAGACAGGAGCTGAACACGTTATACCAGCTAACTCATGCAAATGGCAAAAGGGAAGTTAAAACTTCAGAACGGAACGGGATGGAGCTGAGCAGAATGAGACAGAGCTGAACAGAATGAGACAAAGCCCAACAGAATGGAACAGAATGGGACAGATTCCAACAGAGTGGAACAAAATGGGACAGATCCCAACAGAGTGGAACAAAATGGGACAGATCCCAACAGAGTGGAACAAAATGGGACAGATCCCAACAGAGTGGAACAGAAGGAGACATAGCCCAACAGAGCAGAACGGAATGAGACAGAGTCCAACAGAGTGAAATGGAATGAAAATCAGGAACAAAGACGGACTAAATGTAGCACAAGAAGTACCAACAAACGTCAAGAATATACACAGAGGCACCAAAGAGTTGCAAAGATCAGGAACCAAAATCCAAACAAGCTCAAGAAAAATGCTAAAGATAGGGACATGACAAAAGAAAAACATAGAGGCATAATGTAGCAACTTGAAACTTATATCAGAAGAAAACCAAACTGGAAAATGCTAAATTAATAGCATTAGTACTTCTATCAAACTGTTAGAAACATGAAACACAACTAAGCACAAGAAACTGTGACAGAAATATGTTTACTTATCATGCACTAATTGTGTTGATAGAAGTGAGCTAACTACATCAACACAACAAACTATAAAACCCTACTAGAATCTGTGTAGCCAATTTACTTGGAACGTCATAAATAAACACTGACTGCAGCTATAGAAACAGAATTAATTCCTAAGGGAGTTAATTCCTAACAGTATGTTGGAAGCACTGCTGTTGTGCTCGACTAAGACCAAACGTGTGCACAAGTTGTTGCATGCAGGGCACTTTCATTAAAGATATTTTATCAAGCAATGCTGTAGATATGGTATTGTGGTGAGTAAATTTGAATCTATATATCTGGAGCATCTGCAGAGTGATGGCACTTAAAATCTGTTTTTTGTGTGTTGCCTTATGGTAGTACTCTCAGGAGGCACAAGCACAAGAAATACAAGTGTATTGCTCTAGTAGATCCAGGATACATTGCATTTAGCATGAAGAATGGGCAGGTCAAGCTTGTAGGGTGATCTTGTGCTATTTGTGACTTGGCTCAAAGCAATGTTGAGAAAAGAGGGAGAGAGATTAAAATATACAACGCGCTGTGATAATACTCACAGTGCAAGGAAAACAAACAAGAAAAAGAAGGGTAAAACAAAAGTATATACTATTATGAACTGCTACTTGTTGCATGCTATTGGAGTGTGCCGCTAGAAGAAGCATACTTCTGCTGAGAGAAGTAGAATAGCAATTCTGGAAAGCAAATCATACAAGAGTTTGTAGAATTTCAAGCAGCCTCTTTAATGTTGTAAAGTTTACAGGAAACAAAAATAAATCCCAATTTCAGTCAGTTGTAAGAAATGCTGTAATTGCAAGTAGATTGAAAATATTGGCAAAGAAACTTCATGGAATGAACTGTTGAGTTTGTAGAACGGATTCCTGGAGAGTCATGGATAGACAGATAGAATGAAAATGAATTATGAAATGATTCACATAAGATAATGACAGATAAAATGGGTCATGGGTCATGATCTGTAATGGGGAATTAGATCAGTAACTTATAGAAATTCTGACAAGCAAAACATACATCTGTTGAGGATAAAACTGTAGTAGATAATGTTGGAATATTTGAACCTTGACAACTGAATAATTAAAAAGCTTAGTAATTTTGATATTCTGTTTTCAAATTTTCTTTTTGTGCTTTCTTAGCAGCATTGAACTTTTCAATACTTTAAGTGGATCTCTTCAACTTTTCAAAATGTTATCTAGCTGCTTGATAAATTTTCTATATAGTTCTATTTTGCAAGAAAAAAATTGAAAATATGTTATAAATGCATTTTCAACGATGACATGAAACTATAATAGCAAAAAGTATATTTTACACAAACATAGTTGTGTTGCTGGAAGTAAACATACTTTACAGCAACACACAAATCCTAATCCTAGCCCACCACCATAGTCCAGCAATTACTTGCCACAAAACTTAGAATATTAATATGTACAACAATGACTTGCCATAAAACAGAATTCCACAGCTATAACATAAAGTTAACCCCTAAACAGGTTGATTCTTAAAATGTCATTTGAGTTGAATTTTCAGTCCAACTCATGTTGAAAAATTGAATGCAACAATTATATTTAAACTGCCACAAGAAATGCTGCAAACAATGTGCTATTAAATAGAATTTATTTTTAAAAGTGTTCATCATCATCAACTAACAAATACTGAATTGCAGCAATAGTTTTTGTGATAAAAAGTGGTCCATTATGTGCTGATAATACTAAATCTTCAAGTATTTTGTTGCTTTATGCTAATTTAAGTGGTAGACTTCCAGCTACAAGCGTGCATATGGCTATATTTGTGATGAAAACAACAACCAGCAGAAAACCATGAGAAAATCAATCACTTTTGTTACTTAATACAGTGTTAAGATAAATTTGCATTACTTGCTGATATTAACAGTAAATAGAGAGAAAAAGACATGAAATATAAAATTGTAGCACTTTTATATTTTTCTTGTAAATGATTCTCATAAACTAGAGAATAAAGTAAAACAAAATAATGCCATACATTATTCTTGAATCAATATGGGCCCACCACTAAAAATTGTACAAACTGAATTGATTACAAATAGTAATAATATTAAGTGTTATTATATTCTTGCATTTATTTAAAGAAATAATGGTGAATTCTATATAAATACCATGTAATTTTGGAAAAGACTGTTTTCTGGTATGTATTTGTACCAAACAAAAAAGATGTTTAGACCATAAATATCTAACAGTTTTATTACGTGTACATGCTCAATGTGATCTTTTCAATTTACTACACATATGCATGGTGTGATTCCAGCTGGCTTCTAATCACTTTCTTGAACCATCAAAGTAGCTTTTAGGAAAATGCTAACAGCAAATAACACAAGAATAGTGATAGCAATTGATATTAACCTACATGTGTTGCTGAAAGTGAGATAACTTTCACAATACACATAATATAGCAGCATGGAGAACAGGGTTCAGTTCTTTGTAGTATCTTAAAACTGAAACTAAAAACATACTGAAACCAAACTGGAACCAAACTGGAGCCAAAATGAAATCATGGATGAATTATATCACAGTTACAGAATAGAACTAACTCTCTTAGGGGTTAATTCCTAACAGTAGCTGATTCAGTTACAAGTGCGATAGTATATGATTCTGCTTAGAAAAAAGCAAAATTCAAATAAATATACTAGCTTTATGTAGTGTACATATATACAGTAATGTCAAAACGGAATATGAGAGCAATAGCTATTAATCCTGTTCATATGAGAGTATCAGGATCTTATCTATTGCTGTGTGATTTGTCATGAAACTGTGATTCATTTGTTGTAAAGTATTATAGATTCATATACAATTCTTTCAAAGAGTTGTACTCATAATTGTCAAGATTTCTCTGTTACTGCTCCAATTCCTATTCCAAATGTGACCCATGACCCGCGACCTGTTCCTGTGACCCATGTCCATCTATATTATTCTTTATAACTATCCGGTTCCAACTGAACAGTTCATCTTTGTGATTCTTCTGATCCTCATGAAAAATTTGAAGAGGTTGTGCAATATGCAATTTTGTAATTGCATATTCCCAAACTCTGTTATGATGGTTTCTAGTTCACTCTACACTTTTCTTCTACTTCTCCCAGAAGAAGTACGCTTCCCTAAGCAACATGCTTCCATAGCGTGTGTTAAATAAGTGTCTACAGTCTTTAATACACCGTTGTTTTTTCTATCTCATCTTTTCTTTTCGTGTTGCCTTGTGCTGTGAATATAATTAGTGTGTGGTACATCTTTACCTTCATTTTCCTTTTTTTCTTAACAATAATATCTTTTGCAATGTGTAATAAAATTCATTCTAAGTAGCACATGAAGTAAGTTCTAATATACTTAATTAAACGTGTATCTCTCTCATATTTCTGGTTTACTTTGCATTGCTGAATATACATGTGAGATTTGAAAATTGGATCTTTACAAAGAGGACCTCTAGGATCATCCCAGCAAGCTATGATTTGGTCACAAATTCTATACAAACTGGCAAGAAAAACGTACATTTCAGTACGGTGAGCATTGGGTACAAGGAATTGGCTTTCAATAAACTTCCATTAATAACGAATGAACCATATTGTGCCCAAGTCGAGTATCAGATTTTTGGGCATGATAAACTCTGAATACAGTAACAAATATCAAAATTTAGTTGTACCTTTTCCTTTTCTGCAAATTTTGGCGCAAATCTTATATATTTAGCATACATGGCCTGCAATAAGAAAGACATCAATAATAATATATGTGGTTATATTCTCATTTATTTGTTAACATTTAAAGCTTTCGATCTAAAGAGGATGCAAAGCACTAGGTGAAAAAGCAAATATACCATCTTCTAAATCGAGCAGCATGCTGTTTCATTCGAAACTCAACAATTTGCAAAATGCTAAGAAGTTAGTCAATGAATTCGAATTGGACGACACTTCCAAAGTAACAGCAGGTCTTTTCATTTAAATAATTCACTCTTGAATGTAAAGCTATTTTGGGCAGAACACTAAAACTTATTTAGTGCCCAATATTCAAAGGGTTTTTGAATGTTTTTCAAAGTCTTTTCCATGAAACTTGTCTGTGTAGTCTTATCATTAGGCCTGAATCAAAATTTTATTGTAGCTGTGAGTATAGCAACTTATGTTCTATTCGAATATGTAAGATAACAGTGTTCTAATCGAATATAGCAACTTGCTGCTAAATTTGGGGAAAGATGGTTGTTAATAATTCTCAACCGATTTAAAAAAAAGTCAGTTTTTTCAGCGATACAAAAAAACTGAAAATGCATTACTGATACAAATTTTCAAAGCGCTGTATTCGGATTGAAGTAAGCTTCGGAAAATATGACACAAATACATGAATAAATTTAATATTTATTTTTGAATACGACTCTTTAAAAATGAATTTCATGCCTTTACATCATGAGCACCTTTGTTAATTGCAAGCTTCAATTTTCCATCCAGTTTGGTCTATGTAGAAGTATGTAGAAAATTAATGCACGCATGCATACATATTGCTGGTAAAAATGATATGACTACTAGTCAACCTGAAAATATCATCTACACTGATATTTGACTCTTGCAAAAAAATATCAACAACGTGGCAATTATACATCCATAAACGTGCATGCACGACTCTGTACGATCGGATAAATAAAGAAACTTCAGCTTATCAGCCACTGGACCTGAATTCCTGCACAGAACGATACAAATATTAAAAAGATTAGGAAAATTTATAGCCTAAAAATAATTATGGACGTAAAAAAAAGAAAAATTGCAGTAAACACTCTGCACCATAGACAGCTATCTAGTAACTTATCGTATGAGTCAATTCAAACAGCTGATCATTTATGCATGCAATGATAAAATATTAATGATGCAAATTCAGAACGTACTACTTTTTAAAAGAGGCAATACAAAATTAAATTGAGCTATGCGGTATGGAATCGCTCTTTAATAATACCACCAAAGTTTACCAGGAATAATGTGCAGATCATTTAATAAAAAAATTAGTATCACGAAAAGAATAGTTAATCAGACACTTCTATTCCCTTCTTGGGGGAAATACTATGAATTCATGTAGCAGCGATTTGAAGAAACGATATATACAAAAGTTCAGATATAAATACATAACATTAACATTTATTGTTTTAATACTTCCGTTCTTTCACCGAATATAAAAAATACATTAAAAAATGCAATAGCAGGCTTACCCAGATTCAAAAAGACTTGGATTTCGCAACTCTTTTATGACCGCTTCTATGTTGTTTTGAAATACCTGACGGGTCTAAAAATAAGAATTACATTCGTTAAATAGTTATTTGAACATACTAATTAACTAGCAATGTATATATGTATTCTGTATACATGTATGTACTTCTTGATATTAATGACCATTGCCAATCAATGAATAAGAAAAAAAAGACAATACCAGTAGTGATATATTCTGAATAAAAACACTCTCACCTCTACAGAATCAGGACACGCCAACCATGACAAAAGCTTTGTAGCTTCAGAATCGTCATTGACTCTTTCTGTAAAATAAAAATGGCTAAAATAATTTTATATTCAACAAAATTGATTCACTTCTAAAAAAGTAAAATACAGGGAAATTTGGGGAAAGACTGTAATACAAAATAAACATTACATCATATATGCATATACGTAAAATAGATATTCAATGAATAAAAACAAAATGTAAATAAACATATATGTAGGAAGGAAATTAAGCAAAGCTAATTTTATTTGAGCATAAATCATAATTACATACCTTTTTGTCCAATATTGCAATGTAAGCAATTTCCATGAGCAACAGATTCTGCGCATAGAATCGAAATCCAAGCTAATACAGCTATTTCACATATATCTTGCGAAGCCGTCGCCATCGAACACCACATCATCATAGATACATCTATAAGTTCAACTTCTAATTTTTCATCCATCGAAAGATTTTCTTCAATGAATTTCCACTTTTTCTTCACTTGCATTTTCGTACAATGCATATTTTCATTTAATAACAATATCACGCGCGTTACCTTTTCTATAGAAATAACAATATTTAAAATATTAAGAGAGGGCAGAGATATTAATACATATCTGCCTTTTCTTTATTCTCTTTTAGTCTCAACAAAAAGGTGAAGATAAACCATGTTTGGGATGTGGAAGTATTTTTTATTAAAATACTCAAATTTTCAAAAAATGACAAGTTTGAACAATTTTTCACAATTTATATTGGTTAGAATACTTCCAATACAAATTCGAAACATAATAAAACTGCTCCAAGATTGCTAATGTGCTTACCAAATCTCACAAATCAGACTTTTTTGTATGTTTGCTTCACTTTTTTATATTTTATTTGAAAGGTTATCAAGTCTATAGTGGTACAGCACCCATGAGCTACATACAAAGTAGTAAAAGAAGACCATATATTTTGTTTATGATGGCTCTTACCTTTAATTTCAATGTTCATCGAATTTAAAGAATCGTTCTCTTTTCTTTTTTCTTCACAGAGACGACCTCTTTTTAATTGATTGGCTACAATATATGCTGTTGCTTTTCGTTTCGAAATGGATCCAGCATTATTTCTGATGAAGTATAGTTACAATTTTACAAATTGTGCAATATATGTCTAACATGTATTTCAAGAAATATTTTTCTATACAAAAAAGTGAAAAATTCCACCGTAATAAAAAATTAAATTTTTTCGCATTAAATTGATTCTTGAAAAGCATTTTTTTCTCAACTGTAAGAATAAAACGGAACAAGCTAGTGGACCAAGAAAACATATTACTCATTGAAAAGCTTTTGCTGAAAAAAACATACTATTTGCTCTGACTCGTTTTGTGCAGAATTAAAATTTCAACAAATATTTTTCATTAAAAAAATATTTAGATTGAAGATAAGGTATATTTTCAAAAATTCGAAATTAAATCTATCGTTTCCGTTTAAACGTGTCTTAGTTAACTGTATAGCAATTTGAAAGTAGACTATTATAGATATTTGGAAGAATTATTTCTATATTTTTGAACATGTATATAGATGCAAATACCAACCTATCTTTAGATACCTCGCGAATAGCCTTTCTTGAACTAAAGCACTTTGAATTTTCCACAAAATTATCAGCTGCTCTGTTTGAAGAATCCGAAGACTTTGACACTAGTAAATCAAACTCATTTTTGAGCTCAGAGAGCAACGCGCCATCACGATCGATTGAATTCACACCATTTTCTCCCAGTATCTTATCCAAGCTGGGTATGGTTAAGAGCTTATTGTTGCACATTTGATGTTCGATGGACTCTGCTAATGTAGAACCGCACCACTGAATTGCTCTTTTAACAAATTTATTGGATGCAGACACTCTCTTTTTTGAATCAGGAACTAAAAGAAAAATGTCATCGTAATGAATACATTCACATTGATATTTATTGGTAACGCAAGTTATCTATAGCATTAAAAAAGAAGAAAACAACGGATGCAGAAATTTGAAAATGAAATTAAGAAGTTTATTCGAATTGAAATGATCCAATCGTTGTGCTCTTTAGAAAAGCTAAGCCAATAATATTGACTATTACCTATAAAAAATTTTTGAGTACAACTATAGCATTTTCCTTGTAATGATATCGTTAGTCAAGTCTATGTATATATGTTCACATTGATGCAGACTAGTAAAATCACAATCCAATATGCTAGCCACAATTTGAATATGCAGTTAATGAATAGTTTCTAGAGCATTGAAGTTTAATTGTGTGCTTCAATCTTTAAATCACCCTATCTCGGTACTTTATCTTATCACATGCTTGGTATTCATAATTCACTGTCAATATGGTGCAAAATGTTGCACTATAGTAAACAAACTTATCGAGTACCTAGTAGGAGGTCCGAATCAGCTTTAACTGCCGATCGGAAAAGCGTAGCTATTGATGAAACACACACTTCTCCAAGCGAGCCAGATCGTATCTCTGGAAATGACAACATGCCGGCCAGTAAGGGCGGAGCATGCTTCCATGTCATGGAATCAGGAGATACACTTTCTTTCCTCTAGAATATATTCAAAAGTAAAATGTCGAATGTTAGTATTACATTTGCTAGCACAGAAAATTATATTCAACTACTATAGAGGCATAAAAGCATAATTGAAAAATGAGAGTTTTCGAATTCAATAGATGTTATGTGCATATTTATATATGCCTATTAAATGAACATCTTAAATTTCGGGTAAGATATATAAAACGAACACTTTCAAACATACATATGTTGGATACCAACATGCGTTTTTCGACTAGTTTATCAAATAACCGTTTATTTAAGCTGCTACTTTTTCATTACAGCTCCATTAGCCAGTAAAAACTAAGAAAGTAAATAAAAAACAATCAATAGACTAAAGAAATTATTTTATAGCAGAATATTTCTTCATCTGAAGACTCTTCGACTATACATGATAGTAGACAATTCACAGAATTTCTATCATATCAATAAGATATAAGTTTAGTGAAATAGTGATGTTTATTATGTTTAAAATGAGCGTCATGCGAATTCATGGTGAAAATATTTCAGAACAGCATGCATGAATATAACTATGTATTAGTACGTACATAAATAGCAAAATCATATGATCATGGTTACATTACCTACCGTGTTAAACTCTGATAATAGAGACCGTATATCAGATTCCATTTCATTTATGTTGATAAGTGAATTCATAGAGTTTTCTGCAACATAAACGACGTTTTGCTTTGTTTCGTCGCTGGGTCTTTCCAAACATTTTCGCTGGCACAAACTCAGGTGCTCACGAGCAGAGACAGAGCAATTTAAAAGATTCTGAACTTTACCTAGAGTTTCTGTTGGCAAACTCATTGTAGTGCTAAGAGCAATTTGCGTAATCTTAATTTAATACTTGACAAATTTGATATTTTAAATTCTATTTAATTGGTCAATCCTAGGCAATAGATAATTTTAATTGACTGAAAAACAGTTAATTGCGCATCAATTCGCCAGCATTATTTCTTTTCTTTTCTGAGATTTACCTTGTATAAAATAAAAATTTCACCTCGTACCAGGATTAATTCTTGATGGATATCATGATAGAGGATATTTCTCGGAAATCTTTAGCGATTGAGCAGCATATGATGCAAGAAACTGAAATTGCTGCATTATTGAAGGTAAGTCCTAAACTTCTTCTAAAGCAATATGTTCCATATTACTCGTACCGAGGTGCTTCACTTGTGAGATGAAAGTTAAAATTGTTTTCTCATTTTTAGATTTGATAAAATTAGAATGGTACCTATGTCATATAGAGAAATTGCACGAAAATTCGTGCTAACAGATTCCGTACGATTTTTTCGTGCAACAATTGTGTAACTTTTCACGCTTCACTGATAAAGTTTTTATTCTCGTATAGCTTCGGCATGAACTTGCTCTTTCAGCGTCAACTGTATGAATTATCCACCGCTTATATTACCGGCATCATTGATACATAATTTTATACAAATAAATGCAATTTGTTTAGGAAAAAATAAATAGGCAACAGATAATATCAATCTATATTTTTTTATTTAATTTGAACAGAAATTTTATAGTCATTATGGTACACAGCTGAAACATATATATGTACATATGAAAGCACGCCGATTTTAATCCAATGTGCTTCTTATGTTTTTTACATTTAGCATTAATCAGGATTACTCAGCAGAAGTTGTGTTCGCATGTATCTTTTAAAGTGGATTTACTATGAAATCATCAGTTAAATCGCTTATATTATGATTGTTCAAATCAAGTATTAAAAAGAACACAGTTGAAAATGAGTAGCTGTTCGAAAAAGGCTCTATAGTATACGTAACCATAAAATTTTTCTTAATGAATTTAAATTATTACTTTAAATTTTTTTCTTTTTAGCAAAAATAATGCTTGTTCTGGTATTTCTTTTTCACAAGGATCGAATAATCGAAATTTAATAATTACTTTAAGGATATTAATATAGAGAAATTTCTAGTCTTCTACTTAAAAAAACGTTTTATTCCTGTTACGTTCTTAACCTGAATTTTCATTTTAATCAAATTTAATTCATTTAATTACAGGCAATGGATGCAAATGCATATGACCCTCAAGTTCTTATGTTGTTGGCTGAACGCATGAGGCTTTTTACTGCAGAATTACTTCACGATGCAAAAGATTATGCAGTTCATTCTGGTAGAGATGACATTGAAGTTTCAGATTTAAGATTTTCCATTCAAGAGAGGCAGGCCAGTCTCGTTACGTTTATGCCTCGCCCTGATGTAAGTTAGTTGAAAATTTCACTAGCTATTCATTGTATGACTTCCTATTCGTTCATATTCATATTGACTAGTTGACTATTCATGAATATTATAATTTCGTAAATCAAAGTGCTCCCATAAGAATTGTTTGCAGAATATTGTTCTAGAACAACCTCAAGTTAGTGTTGTTGCTTTTTTACAATGAACGGCTCTCTCTCTTTTCTTTGAGCTTTACATCTTTGATATTCGTAATCATCTTTATTAAAGTCGATATATTTTGAGCTTTTATTGAATATTTCAAAAATTTGATGATGAAAGCCAAGTGTTTTTTGAATTTGAGAACTCCAGAAGCACATTGAATCGAACCTGCTTGGCTTAGCCCTCATAGTTGCAGTCAATTTTCTTGCTCTGTTTATTGTCATTTTGTTGAATGTATGCCGTTTGTAAGGAATGACTGTTCCAGAAATGCGCTTCCTCCAATAATGTTATCGAGCTACTCTTATTGGTTAAAGAAAGCAAAATAATTGATGCTGGTTATAACTGTACAATATATCTTTCTGTATACTACAACTCTTTTAGTTGGTATTTTGAAAAAGATGATTTGATGAAAAGAATATCAATTAATGAGATTGCTTACTTCTATAAAGCACCCCAATCCAATTACTCCGGATCTTCAGAAGAAGAATTACGGATAGAAGTCGATTTGATTCCAAAACTTCTCTGAGCCATTCATTTTCATTGGTTGGTTGAATAGTATACCTAATTGTGCCGCTAGGTTAAATATTATTTTTGGGGAATCATAAATTTTCGAATCATTTTAATATATTCCGAATAAAATTTTTCCTTCATTGCTACAGAAGCTTATCTATTTTTGCTCTTTTTCGGATGATCTTTTGTCAAATTTAAGCCATTTTTTAAAGGAAATTCTTGAATTGGCGCGTAACGTTAATCGGAGACCTCTGCCTAAAATTCCTGATCAATACGGGGTGAGTTAAGTTACTACTTTATGTATCAAATAGATAAATACTGGTTACATACTGAAATTGTTCTAGAATAATGTTATTCTAGTAGGGTAATGGACAACCTCAGATAGACTATTCCTTGCACATAAACACTCATAAATTAATGACACAAAGCATATATTTTTATGAATGCATACTGTTATGCCACATGGTGACCAATTTCTTACGTTCTAGAGCTGTTTTGTAGGATAGCACTAATGTCTATCAATATTTTTATGAATGTATATATGCTCTATATATTAATATATTTTTATGTAAAAATAGTAATTCTAGCGAGTTTCCTCGTTTCTATGGGCAGCCATTAATAGCAATATATATATATCTATATGTTTTCTAAAAGAATACCAAAATCTTTTCATTTGTGTTAATTTTACTGGTTCGTTAAATTCTTCATCGAAACAGTGAACTCAGTATATGTCAAGACCACCGAATGTATAAGTTGTATTTAAAAAATCTTAAGCTGAACTCAGACAATATTATTTTTTGTTTATTGGCTAACTTTAAAGCGAATATGTAAGTTTACCTTGTATTCAACATGAACGAAAAACACGATAAAAACATATTTGCTGTTGTCCTAATCATTTGCATATACATATATATATATATATATATGCAAATATCTATGTAAGTAGATGCAAATGTATACATACGGTGAAGCCTCTAAAGTCAGACACTTCGTATCTCTGGACACCTTAGTAGGCTGGACAGCTGATAACTTTTCTTTAAATTGTTTCTTCTCTGTATATCTGGATACCTACTTAGTTTGGACATTTTGAACGCTTCGCAATGATGTGTCCAACTCAGGCAATCTAATTTAGATTTAACTGTTTTGCTAATGTTATAAGGTGAGGATTCCTCCTCTGGAGTTTTGTCTTTTGGCTCCAACCATTGAAGTTTTGCCGTGGAATGAAATGGAAGATCACGTTGAAATTTGTGAGTTATTTTACTATTCTTGTACGAAAATTTGTCAAAAGTTAAAAATAAGTATTTTATGGACAATTACTTTTGAGGTTATCCTTTTTCATGTTTAATTTTCATGAAAATTATGCACATCACTATGTCTGTACCTTGCGTTTTATTTGAACAAAGTTGCACCTTGGAATGACAAAGTATACAAGTTCCTTAGTAAAGAGTGTAGATACAAATGCATACGATGCATGCCATCTTTAAAATCATTCATTCTTATTAATAGTTTTTTGTGATGTTGACATATGGTATACTAATGAGTGAATGCTTTCATTTCCAGTGAAGCGCGAAAGGCCAGGTGAAGATTTTACAGAAGGAACTCCAATAAAGCGTAGAATGTATAGGAAAGCTGATCGACAGATTAGAATAAATTTATCGAATAAAAATAATGGTGATTCTTTGCCTGCCGAAAAAACATAACCATTGTAGCATACAGCTCTTTTAATATTATTGGATATGAATATTTAAAATGAGTATATTTGCTATATTCGAAAAAATTAACTTTTTTAGATGTCTACATTGATTCCCGAACTATGTCAATAACGAAATGTTACTTTTATGAAAATGTGCACACGGCTATTATTTTATGATAAATGAAGGCAAAATATAACCCGACCTTTCATTTGGAGCCACATTCCGGGGTCAAGGTAGATTACTCTGAAGAAGTCAAGTTTTGTAAGCTAGTAACAAAAATAACTTAAAGAACCATAATGTTAGTAACTCAAAAATAAGAAGTTCTAAGTATTATATACTTATTGAACATGTATTCAAATCGTGTAATTTGAATGATTAAAGGCAAAAATAGAATCGGCACCGCAATGTTGCACAAAAATCTAAAAGAATAATATATACATTTTGCATCATATAATTTCTGTTGCACGAATCTATTTCTAGTCAATCTTCAACCAAAAGAATAAAAAACTACTCTCTTCTAGATTCAAGAAAGAAATGTTTATGCCAATATATATTTTATTAATGCAGTCAGTGTGCTGCAGCAAATGAAATAAAATTTTAAAAAATGTAACGTAATCTTAAATTATTTCACTTTTTTTAACCTCCAGAAATTATTCTGAACCTCTCAGCAAAAATAACTTTTGAGCTGATAAGTTACCAATATATTTATTCGTCGACTCAAATCTCCATTCTCCATGTGAGGATTGTTCCAATGATCCTTTTGTTCAATTAAACGAGTGAAATCAGTTAGATAAATGCAGATATATCATCCTATAACATGTCATACAGTAACAATCCTGTTATGTTCATCATATGATTCAAATTTTGTGAAAAATTCATGTAGCGCTATCACTATCTAGTCTACTTTGGGCAGTTATAGTCGCTATATCCGACTCGTTTACTACGCAGTCGTTCAATTCGAGGCAAGTCTTAAGCAATCGCTGCGTTTCTTCAGAAGGACTGAATCCTTTTCTCTTCATCTGCTCGAACAAAAGTAAAGCAGTGACTGGCTTTTGGCCTGATGCAAAGCCGCTGACAATACAATTCCATGCAGCAGTGTCATGTTTTATGCCTTCTTCCTATGTGCAAAAATTGGATGAAAATCATACTTATATAATTACAGTACCTGACAGCATTCATAGAATAAGTTTTTAACAATTTTTTTTCTTTTTAGTGAAAAGTAGTATCTTAGAATTCAGTAAATTTGTTATTTTTTAAGTGCACGGTCTGAAAAATGAAGTCGAATTCGGATCAAAAGTCTATCTGTCGATCGGGTCGAGTACACAAAAAAACTGTCATGGCTAAGCTGAAATGACTTTGTAAATTCTTCTAAATCATATTTTAGTGATGAAAGGATTATATGTATGAAAAGAATAGCATTTTTGCACCAATCTATTTAAGATCAAATGAATTATAAAAAAAGTAGACACCAATTATGGTTTTTGGAAGCAAGCACATTTTGAAATATTTGATCTCTTTTTTCATTACTAAACATAAAATTTACAATAAAAATCATATTTTTATAAAGGCAATATGTATATTGTGCATGCAGCATATGATAATAGCATTTTTTTTAATATTTGAAATCAAAATTATGTAATTAAATAAAAAAATGTACTGATATGTATGAGAATCATTCAAATCATTATGGAAACAAATTTGAATTTGCTTCTTGTATATCATTCGAACTTGTACAGCAAATACATGTTTGTGCATTTCACCTGCATCAAGTGAAATAGCTCTAGAGCAATATCAGTATCCCCAACCCGACAGCATGCGTCAATAATTGCAGTAAAGCTTCTGACCTTCATGATTAAAAAAAAAATATATATATATATGTAACTATGCAAAATGAATTGCATTAATGATATAACTGCACAAAATCTAAGCACATTTTTCTATACAAAAAATGCAACATCAATATACCTCATGTTTTTAATGTATCATCATAAAGAGCTTATATTTTGGATGAGTGAAACTTGAAACTAATAAACTCAGAATCAATATATCGAGGTCATATCAACAAGCAGAATCCTGTTGCATAATGATGAAATTTTTCATTTCAGACATGATTCATGTGATTTTGACATGCGATTGCTCATTCCAACTATTTCAACATAAAGTACTCATGACGAATGATACATGTAAAGAATTAAAAAATGCATAATACATGCAGACAGTCTTACCCCAGGTTGTATACCACTTTTCCGCATACGCTGCCACACATCTAGTGCCGAATCAATCTGCGCACATAAAGAAAAAACACATGCACAACAAAACCTTATAAGTCAGGCACTTCAATATTAGGTGCCCAAGTATCCAACTTAAAGAGGTTTTTAAAAATGACATGGGTGTGAAAGGTTCTAAAATGTACATTTGAATAATAAATTGGTGAAGTGGATACTCCTGCCACTCGCTAATCTGCTTATTCTCAATAAGCACATTTGGTATTATTAAATAAATCAGCTTCAGTAGACTCAGCCTAATCTGTTTGTAATCATTAATTTTATGTCATGTACTATCAAGTCCGAATAACATGTTGTAACAGGTAAAATGTTAATTGTCCGTAGAAGAGTTCAACATAACATATGAGTAACGCATTGAAATTGCTTCTTTTTCCAGTTAATAAAAATGTAGAATAATTATTCTTTTCTAGTGAAATGAAAATTTTTTAAATAGATCATTATGGTTGGTCTAAATGGAATCATCCCCATATGAATTCTAGTTCATTTCAGTATCTTCTTGAGACATAATTGAAAAAAAATTAGATACGTATTGACGCAAAAAATATGAATCCGAAATCACCAACCGAAAAGAAAAATTTTAAATTTCTATACGATGACAATGCACAATATGCACATAAAACAAAGTATTAGGAATACCTCTCCAGCTCTCCCACATGCAGTAATAACAACTGAAAGTGCCTGTTCATCTGCTTCCACCCCATTTCTACACAAAAATATACTTGCACGTATACGAATTTGCATTGAAAATTGAAGAGTATCTTTGGCATTATATTCAGCCTACCCCATTTGATTATTGCAATGACAAAAATCAATCAATTCAAAAATTAAAACATTTGATCAATAACAGATGAGCAATTACAATGCTGCTCTTTGTTTGCATTGATAGGAAGGCATGCATGAGCTTGTACCGTTAACAATCTGTGCAATAAAAGTTCAAAATATTGTAACGAACAAAGTAACCTGAATGCATCTCAAATGGCAAAATGAGTACATAACAGACTTATTACGCTTACCAAATTACTACGCTATACATTTTTGAAGTCAATTTAGAAAAAATCAATACTTTTCATTGAAATTCATAACTTTTTACTTGCAAACTTGACATATGCATGAATACATATATATATATGTATATGTTACATATGAACACTTTTTTGTGCAAAGTACTTCATATCTTTGTCAAAGCAAGATTATTTATTTTCATTTCTAACATCTTCCTATCATTTTTAAAATCATTTTTTAAGACAGCTAGTTGTGTAGTGTTCACCTTTTGGATCATATTTGTACCCTTTCCGCATAGTATATGAAAAAATCCTTAAAACAGTAAGTTCTATATTGGAGTAAATGTTAAAAAAAACTAGTATCATGCTATAAAGTTCATTTACAGCATTACCTACATATTGGGGTATAAAAAAAGTAAAAAATATCTTCATACCTACCTGCCCATTTCATTCAGTAGATTTAATGCCTCCTCGCTGCAGCCAGCTTTTCCGCAGGCTGCTATAGCAGTGGTGTACGAAATGAGATCAGGCTTTAAACAGTCCTAGAAAGAACATAAGAAAAAAACATAAATTCGCCCCCTCCCCTAATATATACATATATATAGATTTAAAAAATATGTTATAACTTTACGAATTTGTTGCAATTTTAAATTTCAGCCCATTTCATTCTTTTGTATGAATTCTGATAATTATTTAGCAATTACAGAATTTCCAACTTCACAAAATTCTTTCCATTCTGGTAAGTATGTATTTTGAGCCAATCAGTCGATAAAAATATTAACATTTTTTTTCAAAATGTGCATAAATTGAAGCACCATTTCACTCATTAGGAAATGTTCAAGATTTGAGCTTGATAATACTTAACTGAAAAATATCAAGATTCTTTTCAAAGTTATCAACCCAATTGCTATCATCCCAGATTCATTATTAATTTTCATCTCAATCTGTTAATCAGAAATAGACACCTCTTAAAAAATTTTATGTAGAATTTAATGCATTAGTACCGAATGGAGGAAAAGTTCACGACTGATTTTGAAAAATATTTTTCATAGGATATATGAAAATGGGTCAATATTACAGTATGAAAGATGGAGGGGGGTTACATGAGCAGTAGATAAATATATTAAAAATCTCAGTTGAATTTGTTCATGTTTAAGCACCAAGAAACAGAAAAGATATTTCTGCTATTTAGGACTATACAAAAAAATGCACTTTTGAAAACGAAAAAACTACAGGACCTGTTTCATTTGAGCCAATAGAGATAAAGCTTCTTTCCAGAATCCATATGCAGCAGAGGCAAGTAACATTGTGTTATATGTTACAAGGTCCCTTGTTACCTTCGTTAGTCAATAGCAACAAAACATGCTATTAACATTGTGCTATATGCTGCCACTTTTGCATGATTCGACTTACATTTGTGTCATTCATTCTATTAAATAATTTACTTGCAATCTCAAAATTTCCCGCTCTAGCACACGAATTGATGGCTGAATTATAGCTCACCTAACACATCAAAGAAAACAATTTATACATTTCATAAAGCTATTTTTTGTGTAAATTTAATTTAAAATATCACTTTACAGCAATAGCTCTTTTATATTTATTGGTAGCACATATACTTAATGCAGTTGTCTCGAAATATTTGGATATTTGGATGTACGTACATACACGTGTATCAGTATACATGCATTAATCCAATCCGTACAAAATATAAGTGCTCAATGTGAAACAGTCTCAATGTATACAATATTTATGTAAATATACGTGTAAATACCGTATCTGGGAAAATATCATGTATCTCCATTTCTCTCATGATTTCCAGAGATCCCGCAATATCTTTTGCAATAGCACAACCGTTAAGTACAGAGTTATAGCTTACCTGAAATCATCAAAAAAAGACAGAAAAATCTCAAGTAAAATACTTCTCGATAAAGCTAGTGGTATAATTCCATTCAATTAAGAGCTACATTTTAAGGGCAAAATTATAAAATATTTGCATTTTTTGTTTAAAAAATATACATATGGTATCGAATATAATATATACAAAAAAACGACGATACCGCTAAGAATACATACATATATCCATTAAAATTTGAAGTACATTTACCAAATTCGGTTGAAGAGCTGGCTTTTCAAGTGCATCAGCCTAAATAAAAAAATATCGAAAAAAACTCAGCAATGAACATGAAACAATGAAAAATGCTTGAATGGATGAAACAAGTGATTTTTCCTTTTTCTCTGGCAGAGCATTTCTGCACGTGAAATAAGCCTCTTTCATGTGTTTTTTTAACAAAACGAAAAAAGCCTTTTAGGGGGTGAAAACGTTTATACATGCTACTATGTTTGTAGCTTTGTTTAATTTTAAGGAGGGAAGGAAAGATTAAGCTGAGCCAAAAAAGATGAAAAAGTTTAAGTTTGGGAGCTGAAACCTTCCTATCGTAGTTAAAAATATAAGAATCGATGATTTTGAAGAAAGCAATAAAATGTGATAAATATAACACACCTTCATGCGTTCAAGCACATTGCGAGCAAAATCCACTTGACCATTTTTTGCATATGCTGTAATTAGCGTATTGTAACTTACTCTGTCGGGACCTGTTTCATCCATGCATTTAAATATATATATATATATATATATATATATATGCATAGATATATGTTCAGAGGCATTAATAAATTGCAGTACATGAATATTTTTGTACAAATATACCTTTTATTCTTACTCGGATTCCAGTTAGTCACAAGATGAAAAGGCAAAAAAGAAGCAAAAGGGTGGATATAGCCAATTCTTACCTGATAGAGTATGATCATTACTATTAAATTCTCCCAATGAATGAATAAACGAATGAAACATTTTTCTACTATGAGTGACGATAATTTTTGAAACAACAAAATTAACGTAAATATACGTACAGCAACCTGAGGTAAATATAGGCTGGTCAATGAGATCATCAAAAAGCTGCTGCGCTTTCTCCGATTGGCCAGCAGAGCTACAAGCCAACATTGCCGTATTAACAGCAACCAGTAACTGTTGTCCATTATCGGTTACTTTACAGGCTTCTGTTGTACGAATAAAATTTTATATAAACATCTATAATCTAGTTTGTTTGTTATAAGACATACATTGTGAAGCTCACTATACCAAGTTTTATTTCGTATGTTTTTACTGACTAAAATAACGATTGTATACAATCCAGTATACTAGCCATTACTACTAAAAAATGTAGCATTAAAAAAATCTCTAGAACATTTTTCAGTTCAACGATAATTATATACTAAAAATAATAATATCACTTTTTCAATTCATTATTTCTCACTCTGCTATTTCTGCATCACTATTGGCCTATCATCAACCATTCACAAATAAATATCGACCCATTATTATTGTAAAGCATTTCTTGGGTTCTTAACTTAAGTAAAAATACTAAATCTTACATAAGAAACTGACCTTTTATTACCTAAGATCTTAAAAATGATATTATCAGTTAGTAGTCTGAAAAGCTTTTAATAACTGTACCTTGAACCATATCTATAGCAAGCTCCCACTGGCCAGCGTGGGCAAGTGCTGAGAGGACACTATTAATTGCACGAATATCAGGATTTAGCCCGGATTCTTTCATTTCACTGATAAACGTACAAAAATATATTTCATTAGCGTAGTACTTTAAAAATTCAACTGTTTGATGGAAATACCGATAGATAAACTTTTTTCCATTCAGCCACGCTTTTTGCATGCTAAAAATACCATAACTACAAGAATGTACATATGCACAAGAGAATTTAAATTGTATTATATTTATTTGACTTCAGCAGAGGTTGAACCTTAGGAAAAAATACATATTCAAAAATTTTCCCTTTCGTATAAATTATTATGAGCACGCAAACTCTAAACACACATGCAGGACATACATAGATGCATACGTTGGTTTTGGAATATTGGTACAATTGGATGGTCGAATTTGAATGGTAATGCATAGGCCATATCTATCGGGAATTCATTAAGTGTACTTACTTTAGTAGAGCCAAGGCTTGTTTCCATTGTGCCCCCTTGGCACATGCATCAATGGCAGAGGTATATACTACTACATCCGGCACACAGTTCTCCTCTTTCATTTCTCTGCGGATTAAGAAATACATGGGCAAATTATATATACATATATATATATATATATATGTATGCATATACGAGACATTGTATACAAATCGATGTAGATTTATTTCAAATAGATTGTACACTTATATATGCAATTAGCTGTACTAATACAATAAAAATCTCATTTTTTTATGTCTCTATGCAACAAAAAATGTAATTAACACTAAGCAGGAATTGACACAAATCTATTGGAGGCAAGAATAGTGTTAGCAACAAATCAAAATGCTGTGAACAGGGAAACTACTGCGTTCGCATTCTTTTATGTCACCCAGAAAGGGTGAAAGTCATCCAAGAATAAGTGTTAATTACTAATTTTTCCGACGCAAATTAGTGTATTTATACTAAAAATTCAAATGCAAAGAATGCGGCACCAAATAAATTTGCACAAAGAAAATGGAACATGCCTAATTTAGGTGTATCTTCAATTTTCTCTTCTAAATTTTTTCCATCATGTCTCTGCATACATTTGTATATATGTGTGTGATGCCATGTATACATCTTATACCGAAAAAACCATAGGTGTAACTTCATTTAGATTATTGTTAAAAAAGAGCATAAAACATTGAAATATGCATTATACATATAGGCATAAAAATATGTGGGCACATATGCATATATAACAGGACGTAATAATATGCCAGAATTGAGATTTGAACTCAAGTTGATTAATCTAGACAATAATATTGTGCTCCATTAGCTATGCATAACTTTCTCCAGGTATAAATCAAAATGACAAGAAATATAAATTGTTTACACTTCCAATAATAGTGCCATCAGTAGACTTGATATCTGATAAGCCATAGCAAAATGATGGAATATTATTCATAGGAATAAGTGAAAACAAACAGTTACCTCAAGAGATCAATAGCTGCAAACCATTGACCTCCCCTAGTATAAGCAGACATTAGAGTACTATATGTATGAGCATCAGGAGCCAGCCCATCTGATCGTAATGATTTCATCAGTTCTACAGCTACACTCCATTTTCCTTGCCTACATATATATATATATATATATATATTTACAATAACTGTAAAAAAAGCAACATAGAGAAGTTCAATATATACCAAAATCTCGGAATACACTACTTGTGACTTATGACTTGTGTAAGAACTGTATCTGAACTGCTTCATCAAACAGCTGGATATAATCGTTTCTTGGTGATGATTACTTACCATATATGTATAAAAATATCAGCTTTCAGGAATATTTATAAAGAGAAGTAAAAATCTCGTTTGATATGTTCGCTTTCAAGTATTAATATTACTCGTAATATCTCTCTTCTCTATTCATATTTCTTGTCATTCATCTCGTAAATTATGCCAATTTCTTCTTCCACCAAATCTCCATTGATCAACACATTTTCATTAATAAGGAATGAGTGAAACTCAGCTTTTATCATCAAAATGACTCGAATAGATATGACATAACTCAACTCATGCATGAGTCTATAATTAGCAACTATGGGGCCATGATTCAAGCACAGCTTTACTTTTAAAACTATACTGTTCTACTCTGAATTAGATACTGAATGAAATTCTTAAAAAACAGAAATATATTGTGCTACGTAAATGAAATTAAAATCACTAGTTTTATGTATGTCGGAAAGTTGTCTATTTCTTTCTTCTTACCATTTAAGGCTTATTAAATGGACATACTTGAGGTATACAACAATACAGTACCTTGCACTGTAGACATTCCTTAATAAACCTTACAATAAGAACAAGCGAATTGCAACATGTGGCAAATTTTATAGATATTTGCTTTATATTCATATATGCCCAGTAAAAATTATGATCATATGCATGAAATAAAAATTCCATATATATATAAAGTTATATTTTAAGGAAAAATCATTTTCATGCATACACCACAAAATAAGTACATACAATTATGAAATTTTACCTAGCAGCTGCATTCATCGCAACAGTGTAAGCAATAGCATCAAGTTTTATTCCTCTCTCTTTAGCTCGTTCTAGAACAAATTTGACCTCTTTCCAATCTCCTCTTTGAACTCGTTCTTTTAGTTCCTTTGTGATTCGAATCACTTTATTCCTATCTGTCCGATATGATTCGCTAGGACATAAGAATATAAAATACCAGAATATACATCTCATTTACTTTTTTACTCCACATAAATGCTTCTAAATTCTTATTCTACAAAAAGTATGGTCACGCACGACAGTTATAAAACTATAGGATGCAAATTTCATAATAAGTACAAAGCGATGAATTTCATGGAAATTTCTCATCATATTCCTTGCTATTTCAAAGATATAATAGATTTGAGAATTTTTTCAAAGTAGAAACTATCTTTAGAATAGTTAAATTTAATCGAATAGCATCAAAACTATTCTATCGTGAGATAATGCTATCAGCTTGAACCAAATTAGTTTAAAATAGAAAAATCTTTGGAAAATACATGAAAAAGGAATTTTTCTATTACTGTATTTCCTCACTAGATGGATAGAATCTTTGCTTGCAATTATCCATTATTACATCTAATTTGTAAACGGATTTTAGCTTTTTAAACTACAAAGAATTCTTTCAAAACCAACCTGCAAGTTCATAAGGATTTACAATAATAATAAACAAAAATATGAAAAAAATTGCACAAAGAACCAAATAGGAACTTTGGTCAATCAATTAAAACAGAATTTAACTCTTTGTTCTATTTCTAAAAATATGAAAACGACTATATTTAAATATTTTTCGATACAGTATGATTGCATATCATTTGGCCTTTAACTTCAACTCTGAACATGTTTTTAGAACATTTACACTTTAACGCGTATCTGTGCATAGTCTTTGTCATATCCACTGACTAGCCAGTTTACTAGTAAATTGGCGCACCGTCAAAAGTACTGCCTGGCCTGTACCAAACGTTATGTTTGACTCGGTTTTTTTACTATTATTGCAAGAATCAATAACAAATAGGACAAAAAATCAATTATTGTTGCATAAAAGAACTAATATCAAGTACTTGCGCTCTTTGTTAGTATGATTGCAGGTGTAGGAAACTTGCAAAAAACTATTTATTTTTCAACAAAACACTTTCTTGAGTTCAAAGTCCGTCAAAAAAATATATTATTGCTTTTCAGAATTTTATCCCAATCACTGGGACGGCAAAATTTGACTTAATTAGCATATCCTCTCATCAGCCACGATTGTAAGCAGCAACGTACTCAAATTTGAACAAAGTAATTATACCTTACGTTATCCTTTTACCATAAGTACAGGAGAATTTGCATTAGAACTTTTTTCGAGATTAAGCTAAAAAATATAATATAACGTCAAATGGAAATGAAAATAAACGGAATATCTAACCTGCTTTTTCCATTTAAGGATTCAATATCTCGGTGAAAACTTTTTGAAGAAGTGAGCTTTAAACTTTCCCGGCCACCGAAAGAACCCATTGACATGCCATTTAGGCGTGGAAAAGGCTGAATAGCTGCAGGCTGTTTAATTATGAAATAAAATTTGATTACTATTCTTGTCAATTCGTTGGAGAATCGATGCAACAATTCAATTCATAGTTAGATTGATTATTGATTACAAGTAAATAGTTACTCGTATGTATGAATAATTTCTTAAAACAATTGCAAATGGCTAGAACGCTGCTTTATGAGTATTCTATTGCATAAAATTTTAATTGAATTATTTCATGCAACATAATATTATGCACTTGTTTCCATATATCAGCAAATTCTGGCATAACGTTGCAGGTTGAAACGTGATAATGACATTTTCAGGATTTTTTGGGTAAATTTACAGACTTCTCTGAGCCATTGACGGTGAACCGAACTTTGATCTAAGCAGCTGGAGCAAAAGCAAGTCATACTGAAGACCATGCCTGATAGGACTTTCAATCCCTCACTGAACTAACCAAGAGTCGAGACTAGGCATGCAATAAAAAAAATTCTAGTTGACAAATTAAATAAATTTTATGTGAAAAAAAAGTGCTCACACGGGTCGTACAGTTATTATTAAAAATAGGCATGGCTCAGAATAGATTGTCATCATGTTTCCTGCAGTGGCAGAGGCTTTAATCTACAAACAAAGCTAAGGCAGCTTTTTCTAGGCTTCTTGACGTGAAGAGATTATTCAGTTTAGAAAAGGTAATAATAGAACCTGGTACAGTCTATTACTATATACATGAAGACCTGACATTTAAAGTGCAATAATAGAATCGTAGATATGTTCAAAGACCCAACAAAATATGTGGGTTTTGCCTACAGCCTAACATCATCCTTAAAAAATGAATGTAGGAATAAAGTGAAATCCAAATAAGAAGAATCACTATGAACAGTATCAGCAGATAAAGTACAATTAGTATGGGAGATTTGTACCTTGAAAAAAGTTTCGAGATAGAGGAAGTCAAATGAAGCTGACTAAAAATTGACCAAGACAAAAATAAAAATCATTATAAAAAACGGGTAAAAATAGACAATGTAATAAAAGGACCAGTTTCATGGAAAATGATATTTTAAAACTAGATCCATTTTCATGTAATTTATCAAACTCTAGTACTTTACAATGAATTAGTAACAATTAACTAATTCGTCTAATAGAGAACGTGATTAGACGCTAACATTATCTCTTGAGACATTAGTGTAAAAATAAAGGATTATAAGAAGCTGAATATTTGTAGAAAAGTTGGCAAGTTTTTTAATAAACTAAAAAATTCTTCAGTACAAATATGGACATAAATGGTGCAATCAATCTAAGGTGACATCTTGTTAGAACTAGAAATACAAACTGCACGTATAAGTCAAAGATTAATTGATAGACAAGAAATACTTACAACAGTATATATTAGTAGTTTGTTACATATGTTGCCAAGAATGAATCTTGACACAACAGTAAAACAAAATGAAAATAAAATCTAAACGAATATACTTAAACAACAAATCTCTAAACAAACTTGTATAGAAAGCACGGTGCTAAACTCCATTCCTGACATATCTCAACCAATTGCTTCTTTTGTACTGTAACATTCCACACACCAAAATAAAATTTCATTTATACAAGTAAGCAACAAATATAATTTTTTCAATGAATTATAATGCAGTAAACTATGTTTCAAAGGTTTATCACGTATTTATGTATAGAAATACATATTTTTACCCTTAGGTTTAAGTAATTCAAATCTAATAGCAATTCTATTTCAGCTGCACTATTTTCTGATATTGATCACAAACAATAATTTATTATTTTTCACATAAAATTAAAAATCAGTACCTGATCAACAATCAATTTTCACTTAATACTACCATGTTGTGAGTACTTTTTAAATTTGAAAGTCTGCTAAATATATACTAAAAAAGCTTTTAAGATAAAAATATTTTTTTATTTAATATTATGTACTTAAATTAGAAAGCTAAACATTTTTTTGGTATAAGTGGTCTAGTGAATGTAATGCTAATATCTAAATTACTTGAAACACTTTAAAGGATACTTTTATCAAGGTTGCAAACTGTATTCTACTGCATGTTTTATTTAAGTTATATTCAAATCAGTTCCAGCATAATTCAAATCTGACTGAAGTTCAACCAAATTTTCTTAATCTTAAATGATGCTTTATATCCTTTTAAGTCATCATGGATTGGGCTGAAAAAAGTACATAAAAAAATTTGATATAGCTCAAAAAGAATTTAGTTATGTATCATTTTTGACTAAAAACAAAGATTCAGCTGCCAGATCATATTGCACACAATTGCTAAAAGTATCCTAGCAGCAACTTGATATAAATAAATTGGCTTTTTTGAATAAAAAAGGTAGCACTGGTACTAAAAATATTTTGTATTCATGTGAGTACACTAAAAGCAGCTTGATAAATATCTTACATATGATGGTGTTGATCCTGAATTTTTTTGCTTGGTACTAACTAACACAAAATATTGCAATACAAGCCTTAGCACAAGCAATGCTGTAATATCTACACATTTGCCAGTGTTTTCAGCAAAGACGTTAGTAAACAAATTTTTGAATTTATGGAAGCTTAGAATTGAATAATCATTAATTTGCTGTAAACAAGATACTTTACCTCCTTAAAGAACTAAACTATCATCAGTTATTTGATGCTTTAATCTTTAAATTAGTTAAAGGTACTGTTGAAAAATGTGAAATGCAAGAATAAGTAGAGTGACAATTTTTTATCCAACAGTTTTAAAGTTTTATTTGTAATGTAAATCTTGTTGAACTTCAAAATTATATTAAAACAGCTATATGTAATCAAGGATCAAAAATATAATATCACATTCATCCCACTCTTTTTAAACTTAAGCAATGTACTTTGTTTTTTTCATTGACTTTTCTACATCATCAAACACTTTGAATTCTCAACTATAGGCAATGAACTCAAAATAATTTTCATTTTAGAGAGAGAATAATTGTAGGTTTTTTGCAGCCTATATTCATTTTAATATATCTACCTGTTTTTGCCCCACTGCAAAGTTCTGTCATTAGACAAAAAACACTTATTTGAAAAACTACAACATATCCTTTATGTAGATTTAAACATATATTTTCCATAATTGAAACTCACATCAAAGAATACTATGCCATAGAATCCATACTCAGCAAGAAATAACAAGAGTTCTGCTTTCAAGTACTTGCAAAGAAATATAATTTACCCCACTGTAGAGCTTTCAATAAAGGGTAATAGCTAATTCAAACTAGGATGAGGATAACAAACATGATAACCAAAAGTAAGGACATTTTTTAACCAGGCAGTATTGATGAAACATGATCCTATTAGAGAAATTGGAGGGCTGTTTTTATGGTTCTTTGAGAGTAAGAGTTACAAAAACAGTGCTTGTAAAAAATGGAGGACATGCCAAAAGAAGACTTTTAGAGTCTTGAAAAAAAGTATAATTGTTCATAGTAGTGGAGTAAAACTAAGCAAAAATTACCAGCAATTTGTTTCAGCATTTAAAACTATGGTAAAAGTTGAGAAAAATGTGCCAAAAAAGTAAAACTACAACTGTGCCTCAACTTTATTCATAATTTCAACAAAAGTATTTTCTAAAAAGTAAGATAAAAATGTTTGCCATAGAAAAATTCCAAACATTTCAAATCTAAGTTTGTAAAGGTCACTATAATTCTAAGTTGGCATCATCCAAAAAGTGCAAATTGTACGGATGTTAATATTGTACAAGTCTTATTTTTTTCCACCAAAATAAGATTCCCATGATTTACTTTCACCAAACTAAGAGTTTCTGGCTTCATTTCCATGATTGTAGGCACATAGTAATGAAACATTTGTGGCTCTGATTTGACATTAACACTGAGTCAATGTTTGCAGGTTTCATTGATATTCCATAATGTTGTGTGTGTTACTAAAAATCAAAATATTTTGGTAGAACAGTATAATGTGAGTTAACATGAGACAACTTGCAAATTTGATATTCATAGACAATTTTTCTGTATTTGGTAACAAACTGTATTGAATTTTAAATGTATGTTTGTGTTATATCTTATTACATCAGCTGCTAAGATCCAGCAAGATGATATTCATTTCTGAGCTTGCAATCTTAGGAACTAATTTTTCATAGTACCCAAATAAACTGTCTCTATGAAATGTAAGTTGAAGGAAATGTGTCTCATGCTAGTACCCTCACTTTGAGTACGTAAATATGCTGAAAAACCTTGCAGCCTACAATCCAACAAAAGCTTTCCTTTACATTTTTTTGTAATCACTAGCACAAAGACATTTTTTATTGCATTTTTGTCAATTTTAGAGTTGCCACAAATATTATCTGAAAACGGTTTGAAAGTCTAGACATTTTTACTTCTCAAATACCAATCTTCCCAATAATCAGATATTTTCCACCCTTGGTGAGGAATTTCATAAACTTTCTTTTTTCAAACATGCCAGTTAATGATCATGTATTGTACAATAGGTGGTATGAAGTATGGCACTATGGTATGTAGAGATTTCACTTGTTTAAATTATAAACAATATGAACCTTGACCTATCCACAATAATTCAGTAAACAAGTACTCGGTATGGATTCCGGGATTTTTCTGGTTGGATCGGGTCGGACCGGATCGGATTCAGATTAGAGCCATAATGCGAAACGGATCCTCAACAAAATTTTATCTTCACCTTTCTCAATTTCCTCTTGAATTTGATGCAGATCTTGGATATATGCTGTTTCCCAAATTATTTCCTTTTATCGCCTAAAACTGTTCTTTTTGTCACATATGAGCGATAAAAAGACATAATTTTCAGAACATTATTTATTGCCCCTTTTATTAAGCGACACGTAGGTTACATATGTTAAGGCATCATTGATATCGAGTCGGAATGCAATTTTGACCCTTTGACGCATGGAAAATATCATTGAATTCCTATTACAAAAATTGCAGTCTGCACACGACCTAAATTTCTAATTACAGTACAGCCAAAAACCCTTCGTGGTTTGATGAAACGTTGTTAACTCACGAGACTTGTTCAAGGCATTCATGCTCTTATATTCGGACGATTTTAATTCGGTGATGCGGGCTTTATAACGAGGATCTGCTTGTACAGCTGCTTGTTATAAACTAGGCCAAACCTCAAAGTAAGTAGTAGATATTAATTTACTATTACAGGTTGTTGCTCTCTATTAACGTAAAAATTGAAGTTCGATAAGGCGCTAAATTTTTATGTTAATTACTGATTAATTTGTGCTAGAGTTTCCTCCACCGGAAGTTTATTTATGAACAGTGATCCGGTTGAGCATGGAATTTTTTACTTTTTATTTCACCCAGTTCATTAACACTAAATTCCTTTTTCTAGAGGGTCTCGCAACATACTAGATGATATTCTGCTTACTGTATCAATAGAAAAGTCAGTTCAATCTATATTATTGAGTCAAATTCAAAAAGAATTGAACACTGCTAGTCCGACTTAGCCTTATTTTTTATAATCACTGCAATATCTAGTGGGCTGCCAAAACTCTAAGCAATCCCCTGCCCTGAGCAATTTTGACACGGACTCTCCTCTAACGGCTGAGCAAATTCAGGCTAGAATAGAAGCCCCACAAAAAACTGAAGTGATCGAAATTGGAGGATTTAAAATGAGGTAAATTCATCCTCTTCACGAATAATAACAGCGTTTTTTGATGTTTTAATGGTATAATTTGAAATGATATATATTGCTGTATTTTGAGATTTTGTATTTAATTTTAGTGGTATCAGTATTTTATGGTGTTAATAAATAATTTATTTCCTCTGAAGTCTTATTAGGTGTGCTAGTATGTAAATAATGCATACTTTTTTACATTCTTTAAATATTTTAATAATATTTTACAATATAATACTTCTTGCATAGAATTAATGGTTCTAATGTCCAATACAATCATGTTGCATTTAGGATGAATGTTTTTGTTGAAACGTTATTTTTCATTATGTTTTGCAAGATATGCTTACATCAGTCAACGAGGCTATTATCCTGACGATCCAGACAAAGCTAATCAGGACTGCTACAGTGCGGATACTAAATTTGATGGGTATGTTAATAAGGGATATTTTATTGCGCTTGAGACAAAACAACTATATTTGTCTCGTTGTTTATGCATATTTTGAAGACAATTATATGAATATCTTCCTTTAGGAAATAAGAATTTTATCATTTCTTTGTTCAAGAACTTAATTGAAATTACGCGATTAAGAGTTTTGGCAAATGCCGTTTTAACATTTTTTAAGATGGTGGCGGGTCGTTTAAAATTGGTTCCGATAAACCAGCTCTATATACAGTTTCAAAAGTTTTGAATGGAAACTCACAGCAGGGCTAAACATGGTTGCCATATCGCATTTTCAATATATGTTCTTGCAAATAACTCCTTTTATACAGAACAATCAAATTAAACAAACTAGTTTAAGGGCCATATTTAGAACTGACGGTAGTACAAACTTCCAAAAAATTTTGAAAGAAGGATTTCCCGAAAGAATAACCTGAACATGTAAGTAAAAGTTTGTGCATTATAAAATATCTACTAAGGAATCACACCTCCCAAATGATTCTGTATGAGTTTGTGCATGCTGAAACAATCTGACACTTTTGAGAAAATTAATTTTTTGTCCTTATATACTCCTTTTAATAGGCTTAATCAGCTTTTATAGATTCATCGATACTGCATATAGTTAATAAATGTTTAAAAGGTGATATGAAATATATTCTGATTTTAATTATACATTATGTAATCACATTGAATTAATTTAGATTCTAGATTTTACCCTTGCATCAGACTTTGTTTTGTTGATTACATCATAGTCATTAGGTAATATACTGCTGTGTAGTGACATCAATGCCCAGTGCTTCTTCCAATGTAATAAAACAATTTCATGCTGCCACATTATCACCATCCCTGAATTGTAGGCTTCACTTTTTTAGAGTTTGGTCGATTTTAACTGAGTATATCTCTTGTTCTCGTTTTAATGCAGATTGAAATTATAATTTAAAAATGGAATTGTAGTCGAGAATAGAATTATTGACAGATTTTATTTTGTCTTGTGTGTTTTTTAGAAATAAGGATAAAGCTCTTTTCATGGTGTTTGATGGTCACGGTAAGGAGGGCGATAAATGCGCTACATTCTGCAGAAATCGTCTCCCGCATGCTTTAGCCAAGGTAAAAAGGCAATATTCATTCACATAAATTTTTCATACGGATTTTTAAAATATGCATGTATTTTTATTGTTAAGTGGAAGCTATATCAACGATAATTTTTACTCTTAAAAAGCTAAATGCATATATATTTATATATATATATATATATACATGACTAATTAATTGATTATTTTCAATAATTGCATAAAGGTGAAAGTCTTAATACATAAAATGCATACAAATGTGTGTTCAGGCTTTCGTGTATTGCTTACTTCTTATAAATTCTCACTTTTTTAATTGATCGACAAATTGTCAATTATATCTGAAGGTATTATTTCCAAGAATGTTTCATTTAAATTTTTAAATTTATTTATAAATTTTCAGGAAATTAGAGCAGTTGATTCTAATTATGGTATCGAAGTGGCGTTGACGAAAGCATTTATAGAAACCAACGAGCAACTGCATCTGGTAATCAACCATATATATATATACATTATATGTATATATACGTTTTCTCCTATCAATGTGGCAAGTATATCGAGAAAATATAAATTTGAGTTCATGCAAAGTGCTGCTTTAGTCGTGCAAAAAACATTTTTTTCGTTCGAAAGTCACCTATGCAGAAAAATTCACATTCTGTTCAGTGAATTTAAGCTGCATGTAAATTTGCATCGTTCTTACTTTTTTATGTTGTATAATTATTTATTCATTTGAAGCTGCCTATGCATTGAAAAACTTTGAATTTTTTTAATGATTTTAAGATGCATGTATTATTCTTCATAACTCTACATTGTATCAAATCGTTCAATTTTATTTCATGCACAATAAATTCATTTTCTTGAGAAAGTTCTCGAGCTTACAAGTAAGCCTGGATGGTAATTTTTTATAGGATCCGAGTGTGGATGATTCTCTCAGTGGAACCACTGCAGTAGGAGTTTATTTCCAAGGACGTGACATATGGATAGCTAACGTTGGCGATAGCAGAGCCATTATTTGTCAGGTAAGAAAATGGAGCAAATAATTGTCTTTTTTAAGTGTTATAGAAAACTTTTTTTTCAGTGTTTTCTAGTGGGATTCATATTTTTTGCTTTTTGTGGAATATAATTCTTGTAATACTGATGAAAAAAAAAATATTATTTTTAATAAATCAGTAATGCATGCCGTTTTTGGAAATCAATTTTTCGAAAATTTCACGGTAATCTTTGGATTTCCGTTGGGCTAACTGAATTATTTGTTGTACTTGAAAAGGTAAAGCTGGACTTAAAGTGTGATTTTTTGTTTATTCGTTACAAGCAAAAATTTGCTAAATGCGAATTCGTTCTATCTGAAGTTAACTATAATAAGAGTTGGTCTTTTGATGGTAGCATTCAATGTTTTTCGTCTCAGTGATTGATTTGGAAATATATACATGTGCGAAATCCTGAATTTTTAGTGGAATGCAATCATATCTAATCGATTGAATAATAAAGTTTACAATACTTTTTTTGATATTGTACTTCCACTAATACAAAAGAGAAATTGGGATTCCGAAAAAAAATGAGTTGTATATTTATGCAAGGTGTTGTAAGGACCTTTCTTGGTAAAACATTTTTCATTATATTTATTGAAGTGAAATTATTGATATTCTACTCATAGAATTTTTTACTCTATCCAATCTTCAATGTTTTACCGGAATTTTAATTCAACAGGAGCATGAGGGTAAGTTGGTTGCCAAACCCTTAAGTAGTGATCAAACGCCCTACAGAAAAGACGAGAGAGAACGTGTCAAGGTAAATTCTAAAGTATAATAAAGTATATACATTTTTATTATATTATTAGTATATCCATTTGCATGAATTGCTAGGCATGCGGAGCACGGGTAATGAGTATGGATCAGATTGAAGGCTTGGAACCGATTCACGAAAACTGGGGGGATGTCAATTTAGGGGAAGAACTCGATGAAGGAGGAGGTATGTTTGACTAGTAAACTGTACTGCATACTATACTAGCCTATTTCAATATAATATTATCATGGATTAAATTGCTAATTAGAGCTTTTTGACAAATGAAGTCCACGATAAAAATGCCTAATTTCATTTGCAGAAACTTCTTCCTTAATTGAATCAACTTCGAAATCTTGTTTTTAATAAAAAAAATTCCAATCCCTCTTTATCTTCAAATTTAATTATAGTACGTTCTAGAACAATTTTTTGGTAATTCTGACAAATACCTTACATTTAAAAATTAGTAAATAATGGAATGGTTTGTTAACAAGGCAAAAAGCTGGGATATTAATTCTTGATAATATGTTGCAGATTTTCCCAGCTACAACTACTTTAACTCATATTGAAATGCCATTGGTATTATTTTATTTATGGTAGTTTATGTGTTTACGCTGCTATACTAAGATTCGACGCTCAAAACTGTTCTCCTGAAACTTTTGCATTTAAAGTGCATTAATTTTGCACTAATTTATAGAAATTTTTTCGATGATGCATAAAAATCTTAACTTCTATAGGAAAAATTATCAAAACCTTGTGTATGTTCAATTAAGGCATGATTTTTTTACAGATATTCGTCATTATTTATGTTTTTGGGAATCCAATTCCTGGTTTAGGAAGTATGTTTTCAAGAAGAGATAAATTAATAATTCAATGGAATGTTAAAAAATAGTTATGAAGTTTTGGCATAATTTAAACAGCAAGCGATTCAATTTTTCTTAAAAGCGATTATGATTTTAGACAATTTTTTGTCCAAATTTTGTATGGTGCAATGAAGACATTCAAATATAAGCATTTATACGTTCGAATATTGGGTGTCCCTACCCCCTATTGCAGGAAATGTTCATATTGAACATTAGACCCTCAGACTAGCTGCTACATGTGGTGGAGGGTAATTAGAATTCTTGTATTGTAAACTTTGCATAAAATGAATTCATTGGGGCTTCTGGAAATCTGATGCTGAATTTAGATATATGATTTTCTCGTTGATTTATTATAAGTAAAATTGATTTTAAGCGAATCCGTTATATCTGAAGTTTACTGTTCTATGTAGTAAGCACTTTTCATATTGTGCTTAAAATGTTTGTTGAGTCGTCTTCGAGTTGATTTGACTTAAGTTATTGGAGTTGATTCTCAACTATTAGCTATATAAGATATGTATTATTTATATTAAAAATAATAAGTCAGATTCAGCATTATCTATAGATTCTGTAATGTGTATGAAATTCCGCATGAATGCTATATGCATATATGCATTTACTGTTTGTATACATGAAAATAAATATATATTTTAAAATTGATAAATGAGCTGTCATTTTTTATCTCAAAATAACCCTATTCTACATAAGATCCTCCAAGGATTTGGAGCCCTTTTGGAGAGTATCCTGGCACAGCATTTACCCGCAGCATGGGGGATGTAATTGCCGAAGAATTGGGTGTGTTTGCGGAACCAGAAGTGATCCATCGCAGATTGCAAGGGGGAGATAAGTTTCTAATTGTAGCGTCCGATGGAGTTTTTGAGTTCCTTACTAATCAGGTAAATGGTCTTATCAGGTCAACTGGACTTGTAAAAAGCAATATTTTGCTATCGATTTTTTGTCTTCTGTCGCATAAAAACTCCTTTAGTTCAATTCCTTGTAATTTAATGGCATTTTTAGTAATACTATCTCTACTAAACTTGCCATTTTACTCTCCATCTTGTGCTTTTTCTGAAAAATTTTGAAAAAATAAATTTACATTAGAAAGGCCAGACTCAATTTATTTTGATTTTATTAACTTGCATGAATTCAAAATGAAGTATTCTGTTATTTTTTTATAAAGTGTATTTAAAATTTTCGAAAGCCATAATGCACCCCCACCTCTTGTAGCAAATGTTTCAAACTTGTTTACTTTGATTAACTTTGGTTATTCTGTTCAACTATTCTAAAATTATTTTTGTTGTTGGACAAATCAAAGCGAGTAGTTGTTATTCATCAAAAGAAATTAGATAGTTTTCATTTTTTATTATTTTTGATATATTTAAAGAACTTCGTATTTTTAATTGCATTTTGAACTTTATCAAAATCAAAACAATATATTGTTTGTGTTACTCAAATTAAACCGTTTTCGATAATATACTCGTCAAGTCATCTTATCATTTTTCTGTCCGTTACACTTTCGTTTTACAAACGAGAATTTTGATGGCTCATGGGTTCATTGATAATTGTGTGCGCATCTTTTAAAGAGTGTGGCAGATATGGTAGTGAAGCATAGCGATCCCCTTGAAGCTTGTAAGAAAGTAGTGCAAGAGGCGTATGATCTTTGGCTGCAGTACGAGGTACATACATACACCTAGATGCATGCATTTTTAGATACATACAGACATGCATACACCTATATACATGCCTAAACTGGTACATATTTGCATACATATATATTGTAGATTCGTGCGCAAAAATTTTCATAGGTATACCAAAATATCTACTTAGTTCCCAAAATTAAAATGAATAGTTAAAATAAATTTGTGATTTTCAGCAAATGAAAGATCTCTGCTAAAAAACATTTACCAAATGCTATTTTTTTGCAACAAAATTTAGATATGAAGAACCAGTCGGGCACACCTAATTAATCTATTATATTGGGCAAATTTGAACTTGTTCGTTTTTTTATTGTAAATGAAAATTATTTAAAGAGCTATATGAGTAGATAAATAAACTGCTTTATGCTTCAAATGTAGTTTCTGGTAAATATTCCTCGTAATTGATGAAGTTCAAAAGCTTTCCGAAATCATTTGTAACATGAATTTATCGGCTAATAAAAATAAGCCTGAAACATTAAGTGCCATGCTTATTAATTTTACTCGTGATTCTTAAATAATATATAATTTTTATTATAATATGCATGGTGTGCCCAAAAAACTTGATATGATACTTTCAATCGTGTCCAAATTTTATGAAAGATCAGATATTAGCCCTGAGTGCATTTTTATGTACTAAGAAATGAGCCAGAGTTAATAATGTTTTAATTGGTTCATTTTCCAGGTTCGAACCGATGATATCACTATAATATGTATATACTTAGAAGGGGTATCCCCGGAGAATGACACTAATGTGAATGGTATAGGGGAAAGTGGAAGAGGAGTTATGGATATAACTACTTTAACTTCTGTGGTATGTAGTTGTATGTCTCTATATATTTCAATTTTTTATTGATTTTGTGATATATATATATATATATATAGATGGGTATGTAAGGCTTTTTACTATATTTATATGTTTTTCTATATTATTGATATGTTAATATCATAGCAATATATATATATATATACGTGTTAATGGGTTTTTTAAGATTTAAGTAATGGAATACTTTCATCGAAAATTTCAAATTTTGAAACTTTCGTAATTTCTCCATTTTTTAATGTATTTTTTTATATTATCGATATAATGTGGTAGTTTTGAGTTGATAATCTCAAATATACTTAATTTCCAACTATTAATAATATATATATATATATGCATAGATATTTATGGCAACTTAATGTTGATAATTATAAGCGGTAATAACTTCATATACTTTTCATATGTAGGGTCTTCGACCAGTGCGTAGAGAAATGAGTAGAAGGCAGAGGCACTTTATTGTGCACAACGAACCCAACCCCCTTAGCCCCCCTGATTCACCCCAATTTAAACAGAAAGGTGCTGCCGATATACAGCGTTACACATTTTCTCATCACATTATCATTTATTCTGCCGTTTTCTCGTGAAAATTCGTCTTTGAATATTGTTTCTATTCATTGGCATCTATTTGAATCATTATTCTTAAAAAGTATAATAGAATTTTTTTCTCTTGCTTATTCTAAACTGATTGAGCTTTATACGAAATAAGATAAGATTTTGTTGTTCAATATATAAATTAACATCTTTTATGAGTTACCCATACATCAATGTTATATTTTTGTATCGATTTATGATAATAACAAATGTATATGTGTGCGGATATATTTATAGATTGATTTGAAACTCTATATGCAGTAATTACGTTTAAATAATGAGTATATGTGTAACGTTGACATAATTATATCATTTTGCTTTATTCTTCTTAGCTGAAGATTCTGCTTACGTAGTGGAGGAGCACATTATTCGGAAATCGGAAGCTGAGTCTTCAAGGATACTAAATGCCATTCAAAATAACTTTTTGTTTGATCAAATTACAAAGGAGCAGCAGCAGGTAATTTCTAAAAACTTTACGGAATTTGATTATCGTGAATGATTATTTTATTGGATAAGGGTCAAGGTTTTCTATCCTTTCAAGGAATCATTTTTAAGCAGAATAATTTGGTACTCTAGATTCCAATGGAATAGACTTTTTTGGGACCTTGGACAACTACTCAGCTACCATCTTATCCAGTATATAGCATCCCGGGTGGTAGTGTTTGAGTAATACCCCATCAATTTTTATTTAAGAGTAGTTCAATTATGACTTCTCAAGGTTGTATTTGAATAAAATTATTTTTGGATGGGCAAATCAACTCATGGTATGCTATGTTTGTGATATGGAATTATGCAGATGATGCTCGATGTGATGGTAAAAGTGGTAGTGAAGGCTGGAGAACTGGTGATTCGACAGGGAGAGAGTGGAGATAGATTCTATATTATAGATTCTGGGGTTTTTGAAGTCAGGGTTACTCAAGATCAAGAATCTGTAAGTATTTCTATCAGAGACATACGCATACATGCATATATATATATATTAATATTGTTTTACATTGAGTGCTAATCTATAGTATGGATTATATAGATATTATCAACAATGTTCAAATTTATATATAACACAATTCCTTTAAACATCATCAAATTAAAGTTACAAATATATAGTGATTGGCTTGTTTTATCAAATAAAGATGCACCTATAGGTATGACAAATAAATAAAGTGTAATATTTCATGATTGAACAAAAATTTTAAATTGCCCCAATAAATTATTCCTTTAGAAATTAGTGTGAATTTAATCTTACTCATCATTCAGTTCAAATTTATATAAAATCTCACAAAAATGTATAGATATAGAAATATGTTGGTAAAGCAAAACAAATAATTCAAGTTGTAAAAGAATGAACTTTTCATTTCAGTAGCTCAAATTAGGCATAGGAAAAAGATAAAGCAGATTTGTGTGTATCCCTCCTTAACAGTAAATATTTTTAAATACACTCTTAATTCGAGTAGTATAAAATTCAAATTTGCTATGAAAATATTAATCCTTCTTTGAGCTATTTATTCACTGCAACAAGGCTGTCTGGGTTTGAATTACACTTTAAAATGTTTATTTCTCAGATGATTATTAGACTAAGTACAATGATACCGTGAAACTGCAAATCCTAATACATTCAGAATCAATTGTGCTATGAAAAGCGTAACATGAGATGGGCTTCTTCATTGGCAATACTACCACATAAATTTCCATCGGCAGAATGTTTCTGCCGTTTCTCCTTTTCCGGTTCTGCAAAGATTCATATCTTCCATCCAAAATTTCGAATTTTTTTATTAGCATTTTGCATCTTTGGCTTTTAAACAAAGCTCATGAAATCATGTGATTGGATGGTTTTCAGTCAATTTACATGGCTTTAGTTTTTTACATTGAAATTTACTGATTACAAAAAGATGCCTATCAAATTATTTTTTTATAGAGCTTATTCAAGGGGTACCTAAACTATTTTTGCCTTCCTTAGACATGTGTTATGTCTCTATACTACATAGAGTGTTGATAACACTAAATAGGATTTAACACATGAAATTACTAGTTACATTTTTTACAAATGCATAATAAAGTGTACCTCTTTATTATATTTTTTAATGCTTTCTTTTTTATGGGAATCGTTCAGTCGAAATCCAGGTGGAGTCTTAAGAGTGTAGATTCGATGCGTCGAGGATCTAACGAAATGCCTGAACCCCATACATCGATGACAAACATACCGACAGACTTAGAGGCTGATTTAGGCCCTGTTGTGTATGTTTATAAGCCTACTGATACCCTTAAACCTTGTTTCGGGCACTTAGCACTGCTCTATAGCAAGCCCCGCAGTGCCAGCGTAGTGGCCAAAGAAGATGGGGTGCTTTGGGCCCTGGATAGGCCTGTGTTTAAGAAGATTATTGTCAAGAAGAGTAGACGCGAGGTGAATCTTTTTTCTTCTTAACTAAGATTTTTGAGATTATAGAAGCAAAAGGAAAATTGAAGTTTGATTGGTTTTAACCATGGAAATTTGAGGCATTATTGGGCCATGAAATTTTATTTGATTCGTTACTAGATATACGTATTTAGTCAATATTAGTATGATAATTATATGGACACATGTTCCTTGAAAAAAACAGTTTTATCTATTAATGAATGGGAATAATTCTAAGAAGATAAGTCCTAGATTTTGTGTTTTTATTAATTAAAAACATCAGATTTGTAGCGTTCATTTTTATATGCTGATGGTTGATTTAAGTCCTGCTAACATTCAGTTTTTTTTAATTGGATTGTATGGGTGAAATATGCACACAGTGCTGTGCTATATATATTTTCACATTGATGTGGACTAGTAAAGTTTGTAATCCAGTATGCTAGCCACTGTATGAAAAAGAAGTTTCTGGAATAATTTTGAAGCTGTTGGTTAATCTTTATTTCATCTTATCTGATGATGTTTTTTGCTGCACATAAACATGTTTATTTATGAATGCACAGGTTGCAAAAACTCTTCGTAGAGTTGAAGTACTAAAAAGTCTGAATTTTGTTCAATTACAACAGCTCTGCGACAATCTTACGGAGGTAGAATTCAACCCTGGAGAGTAAGTGATTTCCTATGCATATTTTTTATTTTAAGACTTTGCAGTGTATTGGTGCTATTAACACTAATTCTTGGATGATTTTCACCCTTACTCGGTGGCATAATTGAATGCAAAAAGAATGTAGACACATCAGTTTCCCTGCACACTGCATTTTGATGTGTTACTAACACTATCCTTGCCTCCAATAGATTTGTGTCAATTCCTGATTAGTGTTAATAACACTTTACGTTGTATAGAGACATAAAAAATGAGATTTATATTGTATTAGTAAAGCCAATTGCGTAATTAAGCATTATTAGTCATTCTAGTCATCAAATGTATATATTTTTACCTGAAATACCACTTTTTCAAGTATATCAATATTGTTCTTCATTTGTAATATTTCATGAATTATTTTGAATCGGGGAATATAGTGAAATTTATAAATGTTTATTGATTTTGAAAAAAATGCTTCGAAATCTATGCATAAAGAACAAGTTCATTTTTATTGGAAGGCAGAATTGATATTTTAACATAGCAAAACAGATACTTTTGTATGTAAGAGTAAAAATACTAATCTAGGTGTGCTTATTTTGTGGTTTGTTTAAAATCAGATACATACATGCCATTAATACGGGCAAAAGTACAGAAAATCAATGCAATATCCAGAATGTTAATTCAAGAAAAATTGGTTTTTTTGTAGTTACATTCTGCGACAAGGTGAGATTGGCGATACTTTTTATGTCATTGACGAAGGAGTGGCAATTGTGACTAAATTTAGCACTGAAAAAAATGCATTGGCAACTATCAGAAGACTTCACGAATACAAGTGGGTACTGAATGACTCGGATATAATTGTATTAGAAAAGTTTAATGTTACCTATCAACATTATGATTTCCTTGGTCAATAATGCCATTTTTTCTAGTGATATTTAATTCTTGTCATCGTCTTACTGGACCAATTGTTCTGTCTTCATTGAACATGGAAATTGAATACAAATAACAGTGAACGTGTAGAATAGACTACTAAAAAAAGGATTTCACGAACAATAACTATATCACTAATAATATATATATATATATATATTTAAAGGGCAAATTTATTATTGTGCCTAAGAATGCTCAGCTGATCCATCTCAATTTTATGAAGTTTAATTCTGTTAAAAGTTCTGTTTTTTACAGATTTCTTGATGAGTTTTTATAGAAATATGATGATATGGTGGTAATTTTATGATTACATTAGATGAATGTTAATTACACTATTCAAATGAACGAATGAAATTGGCAAACCTCTAAAAATTTTATGCAGTAAAATATTTTACATGGTTATTACTTAAGTTCTTTAAATATTTTTGTTCATATTAAAACCAGTGCACTTATACTATCTACATTTGAAAATGAATTCATGTTTTGTAAAAAAAATTTCATTTCCTTTACTCTAATTATGTAATTCAACATTTATTTCAGCAAACCATTCAATAAGCATAATTACAAATATTATTGTTTTATTTCATTTGATGCCAACTAATTTATTGAGTTTTATCTAATGTTCTTATGTAGTTACTTCGGCGAGAGGTCTTTGTTGCTTAGCGAACCTCGAAGTGCAAATGTCATAGCGGAATCTAAAGTAAAGTGCCTTCAAATAAGTCAGCGGGTTTTTGAACAAGTACTCGGCCCACTGCAGCATATCATTGACCAAGACAGGAAAAAAAGAGAAGAAAAAAAGGGCATTCCCCCTATTTCTAGTCTTCACATACTGGGTATTGTCAATGAAGATGATCTGGGTCAGGTACTTTATTTGTTCTTAGCCTAAATGATCAATAGTGAAGTTCGGATATAACGAATCAATTTGTTATATCTGATGCTGAACTTGGACATATTATGATTTTTTCGTTTGCTATAGGTAAAAATGTATTTAGAACGATTTGTTGTATCTGAAGTCTGCTATACGTATTGAATACGACATTTGCTAAAAAATTTCACTTTTTGTGGAAGGTAAATTTTCACTCTCAGTTGCTTATTGCCTTTTTGGGACAAAAAGGCAGTTCTATGATTTCTTAAATTTCCATATTAATATAAATAGATTTAATTTTCAGCTTGCTTGAGATTACTTTTATCATATAGGCACTAACTTACAGTATGCCAATCATATTTGTAAAATTTTGCGTTTCTTGGTTCATATAGGAACTTTCATCTCATTTAAGGGAAAAAATTGCTATGCATTGTAATATTTTGTATCTTATTTACTGATTTTTCCTGCATTTTTTATTCAGCACAAACATTGATGATTTTTTATCTTTGTAGATGAATCTTGTAAAGTTACCGGCAAGCAACTCAACGCATACACTTAGGACAATGTGGAAAAGCGATATTTCTCGGCTTAAACAAAAGGCTGCCGTTTTAAAAGTACGTACATTCATATGCACAATTTAATCTTTAGTAATAAAAATAAAGCATTTTTTTCATTTGCTACTTATTTTTTTAATGAATTTCCCGTGTAGTTAAGGTACTTGTCAATATTTTTGACAATTGTACATACATTTAAAGATAGCTTGAATCCTTTATCATTAAATTATTCGTTGAAGTTCTTTTTAATTCTTCATTTTATGTGCGTGCATTGAGGCTTCTGCATACTGAAAAGTTAAATACCTTTGAAATGTGAGGGCGGGCCCCATGTTCAAGCAAATTTTTTTTTTCAGGCAGCAGAGTTGCTAAAGCATGCAAGTGAAAATTTGACTTTAAGAAAATCATGTGTTGCTGTTCCTATTCTTATGGGTACGTATAATAATCCCGATACTGTACATTTTCTTCAGCATGTTGTTGTTGTGGGTAACCTGAGCCAGGTATGATAACAAGTAGCACGATAAACTTTTGTATTATTTTGTTAGTACTCTTACTGTAATTCACACCCTGCAAATTAGTTTTAATTTAATTAAGTTTTTATCGTCATTTATTCTATATTGCGTTCTTAACTAGAAATGTCTATGAATTGCTGAATGTTGTCTAGCTCCAAATGCGCAACAATCTTGCTAAATTTGTTTATTTTTTGCGAGGATCTTTTTCTACTATAAGGAAAAATCAGCGAACTTGAAAATCAATTTTTCTGCCATTCAGGTTCTGATGCCTTAGCTGGTATTAGCATGCAGTTCTAGGGTATAAGAGGAAATAAATTTTATTAATATAACAGTTGTACTTACAATCCTTGATAATTTGTGCTAATCATAAATGTGTCACTCTCTGTATATTTATAACTATTCTTACAGGTATAGCAGTAAAGATATAAATGTACTTATTGTTTTCAAATAACATTATTATGTAACATTATCATGTTTGTTACTACTGTTACCAAGGATATCAAACCAATGCATAATTTGGCAGGTATTAATGGATAAAGGAAAGCTACCAATGGAATGCGTTCGCCATATTGCTGCATGCATAGTCCTCGGCTTGGAAGCCTTACATAAGGTATAATACTAGTATGGTATACATCCAGTATACTAGTCATCCACAACTGAAATTGTAGTTTGAGAATATTTTTCTACAGCATTGCTGGATTAGAATATATTTTGCAATGCTAATACCACACTTCATTGCTCTGCTGCGTTGTCATCAACTATGCGATAGCAATGTATATATTGTGCATGGTGTTGTGTAATTTATCTAATGAGATATTTTTAAATATTATTATAATGTATCTAGGACTAAGCTGAAAATAATCCAATGTTTTACATTCAAATTAGGCAAATTTCCTTTATCGGGCACTGAGTCCTGAGCTCGTATGTCTGGATAGTAGAGGATTTGCTGTACTGATGGAATTTCGACTTGCCAAAATAGGGCTTGAGGGTACTACGCTATGCGGTACACCAGAGTATCTATCACCCGAACAGGTTCATAATCAGGGGCACGGAAAGGTAGTATATTTTCGTTTTTTATTACTTGCTGATATGTTCGTGAGAAAATTTGTATTGTCAGCACTTCATTGGATTGAGTTGTAAAAATAAAGAATGGGTTGCATTTTTACATGTTTTGGTCACAGATTTTTGGTGCAGCTTTTTCAGTAAACAGTGTTTTACTTTTTGATAAATTTGCAACTTTTACAGTCATTCAAAGTAACTTTATATATTAAGGATTTGTCAATGATGACAGAAAAACCAAAAAAATGAATTTTTATTTTTTATGAGACTGAATGAAAAAAGTTTCCTATCTTTATCTCCGATATCTTTATGATTGAGATTTTCAATTATTTACTAATATATTGTGATTCATTGGTGAACTTTTTGTGCAGGCTGTTGATTTTTGGGCTTTAGGAGTATTGATTTACGAGCTTGTTCACGGTGTATCACCATTTGCATCTCAGAACGAGCTAGATGTATTTAGCAATATAACCTCCCACAAGGCTGGAAGAAAGGTGTACCCATCCTCATTTGCACCTGCGCTCTGTGATTTTCTTGACAGGTTGTCTATACTTCTCTGTTTGTTCTATATAAAAAATGTTATATTGAGTTTCTTTTCTGTTGTATTCAATTTCTCTTAACTTATACTGCTCTTCTAGCTCTGATGTAACATAATGACCTATTCTTACAATTCTTAATAATCTCCTAAATTTTTATTCCTAGATGCTCAATTCCGGTGCAATAAACATAGAGGGGTGGGAGTGTGCTGTATTCTAGTTTAATTCTTAATGTTTTTTAAGTAGTTTGATTTTCAAAAATCTGCATTTTGTATATTGGCAAGATAAGACTACGCAATAAATTGTTTCTATTATATGTTAATGTACGTTTAAAATCTTTGCAGGTTACTGCAACCCAATCCAAAAGAAAGGTTGGGTTCAAAACATGGAGATTTATTGGCCTTAAAAACACATCAGTGGTTTGCTGGTTTTGATTGGGCGGGCTTGGCACGCGGCGAATATTTCAATCAGGAATTACGACAAGTAAGCTTTGTATAAACGTGTATCGTATTTTTAATCAAATTCAACTAAACAAATTAGCCTGATATGCTTCAGTTTGAAAATGTATATATTTACACATCTAAATACATTCATAGAATCATATTGCTATCGATTTAAATGGTGTCGATTCCTTCAAAGTTTTCTACAACCTATTAAGATGACTTTGATTGAACTTGAGCAGTCGGCAGCTACAAACAAACCTTGTGCTCGTTTATTTGTTTTGTAATAAACTTTGCTTCTAATTTATCAAGAACTTCTGTATCCTATTGAATTAAATGAACGTATTTCAAATTTATATTGATAAACTTTCTTCGTAATTATTTGGATTTATGCTATTAGCAACATTTATTAATAGAGCTGCCTTTATTCAAACCTTCCAAATTATGAATGAAAATATTTTTCTATATTACTAGATAGCGCATGAAAAGATTCAACGAGCAGCGCACACAGAAGGTACCCTTGAAATGGGAAGGAAGCCTTATAAAGGTGATCAGGCTTACTGGGAGAGATTTTAACAAATACAGAGGTGCAAGTATCATACCGATGTACTTGCTGCCAGTGGTTTGTTCAAAATGTACTATATGCGTATACATAATAAATATATAGACATAATGAACAATACTGAGTTTATGTGATTTTCACTTTTTATTGGTCTATCTGCTGGTTCGAATACCAATTGGCACTGGTGAATAATATTATGATGTACTTGAAAGGCGGCTCACAAAAGTTTTGATTCTATGCCTTTTTTGTGTCCATTGTCAAACACTTTTCTTGCAAATAAAATATTGCCATAAACATAAGCAGAACGGTTCCTTATTCATGTGGGATTGAATTGTAGAGAGAACATTGAATTTAGTGAGTGGATAAGGATTTTTCACTAGATTCTTTCAATACCCCATTTGTGAGAAAAGAATGCAAGTAGAATAATTGAACTTCGCAAAATATTCTGCATTTACAACTTGTAATCAATTTTGCAGACCAAAAAATATTTTTGATTGCTTACATTATATTTTGTCTCAAAATAATGGCCAACATATTTATACAAATGGCTATGAAAAATTATTGCTTATTAAATATAATCAGTGTTATACATGCAAGTTCCAACCATATTTTTGTCTCAAATTACTTTGGTACCGTTTTTTGATGACTTTTTAAAGTTTTTCAGTGCAGACGGCATAGTTTTTATCCTATCAGCTGATTATCTGTTGAATCAGGTGCACTTTTTTCAAGTTAAGTCTACTGCAAAAAAATGTAGTACCTCCACGTCGCTGATAATACTTTACAAATGTCTGCCTTAAAAGCTATGCTGAAAAGGCTTCATTCGTTCGGAAATAATTTTTATCTTTTGACATTTTCGTTCAATTGTGATAAATCCATATGAACTATAAGGTAATGTGATGTTACCGTATGCCAATTTTCAGTTGCGCATTGGAGCAAGAAATTCCTGGAAGCCTGAAAAATTGCTAATTAAATTTCTTTATATAAAAAAGGTAGAAAAGTTAAAATAAATTTTGTTGATCGACATCATTCTCTTCACTGCCCTCCATAAAATCTTTGGCATTAAAGAATGTTCATTCTCAATTGTCTCTTACCTTCATGAGCATGCCAGAAGTCTCACTTGAGTTGAATTGATTAATCATGCAGTGAGATGTAGTAAAACAGCATTTAAGGCAAACGAACTGCAGCAACACTTGTCATTGAAAACTCGTCTTTCATGAAAGCTTCAATTAACTCTCTGCATATGGCAGTATTGGATAGATTGTGTTATCAACTCACCAAACTTATGAGATGATATTATGTTGATATGTTTACTTCATCCATTTTCTGTATGGTTTCAGAAATTAAAGCAAACTTCCGATAGACATGACATAGCTCCTTCTCATCCTTAGACTCGGGATTCCTACAAAATGATTGAAATGTTAATATCGAGAAATTATATTTACCGTCAAGTCAAAGTAAAAACTCTGGAAATACTAGAAACCAGATTTGTTCAAACCAGGTCTTCTCTTTTTATCATCGATATATTGATTTTTTTCAGCAATTAAACATATCAAGCATTACTGAAAGTACCATATGCACACCAACCATCAAAAACTTTGAGAAGTTAAACTTGCAAGTAGAGTTGCAGTACTACTCTATATCAGAATAATTTCAAAGCTTCATTGTCTGCTGTAGTATACTTAAATAATCATGTTCCATCATGTGCATCAAAATGTATGGTCCTGAGCAGTACCTTGAGAGAACTCAAAGTTGTATCAATTTTATTATATAACTGTAAAAAGAAAATCTGTTCCTAACTTTATTCAGTATAAATATGACAAGTTTGCTAGAAACCAGAATACTATTAAATCTACTAAAGAATATACATTTATTCTATGAGGAGAAGCAATTGGTTGGGGTGCAAAAATCAAATGCAATAGTAAAATAAAACCTGGTTTCCAAACATATGATTGCTAGTTCTGCCTTCAAAACCTTAGATGACTTGAAAACTTGCTTCACAAAAATTTGTATCTTATACAATCATAATCTACATAATATATTGGATGCTAGTAATGAAGCAATTGAATTGACCTAGAACTCAATCAATCACCAATGTTATGGATTCACTACTGCTCTGCAAACTTTTGTATTGAACTTTTATAGATTTATACTAAAAAGTTGCCTACATCTAATTTTGATACATAGTATATTATTCAAATCAATACAATTGATAATTTACTTGCAAACAAAGAAACATTAAAACTAAACTAAATTGGACTTTCTTCAGCCTGTTTGTAAAAAATAACATAATTATCTTATTAATAAAAATTAGAATAAAACATTGATGCAAATTTACATTAATATTCAGCAAAGTAACATACTATTTCACAACTTCATTTTAGAGAATGATTCTTGAAAAGAATTTTTATTGTAGTGGTTGATATTTTATTTTTATTATTCTTCTAACCATTTAGCAGGATAAATTTAATTGATGGTGCTTACTTGGTTGGTATTTTTTTGGTATTTAAAATGCTTGTACTACGTAAAGTTGAAAAATGCCTCAATAGCATCATGATGCTGCAGGGTTTTTTTTGGAAAAATTCTTTTCTGAAGTAAAAATCTAGAATAAAATATTAGAAAAACTTTTTCTCCTGTGCTGGCATTTGTGTGGTTAACGGTTGTATACAAAGCTTTGACTACAAAAAAAAGTTTAGCAAGGATTTATGTTCAACTTTTTTCATTGCAGAAACATATTTTTAAAATAGAAAGCTTTTTTTACTTCTTTAGCCCAATATCAAACAATTTTTAGACTAGCAGGGCAAACCTAGTTTATATAATGTGCATCTAGTTGACCAGATCTTTTGAGATAAATTTGCCAACTGCTCATTTTAATACTTGTACCAAATATGGTTTGTGATGTTTGTGCAAACAACAATGACTGGCAAAGCTTCTATTGTTTGACAATACTTGAGCAAGTTCAATAAGAAACTGAAATGATTGCTAAGTATGCAGCTAATGTGATATGCTTGAACTGTGTAACATGTCATGCCTTGTTAAAAATTTATGAAATGACAAATAGCTTTAGTACTTTTATAGGCCATTTACCTTTTAATGCTTAACAACTCTTACTGAATCTGAAACTTATTTAAATATCTATTAATCTGAAATATTTTTCGAATAATCAAGTGCTAATCTTTTGATTAAAATGATATGAAAATTCAGAGTACATGAAACATTTTTTGTTACAAAAGAATCTTTAACATTGGATTGTGTAGATTTCAATTTTAATTATCATGTTAGCATTGCAAAAAGTTTGCTCTGTTTCACCATCAACGATGGAATTCTCTTGATATATATTGAGATTGTTGTAGTCATATGTATGACAAGGAACAATGTAGTTTGCAAAGCTAAGCATTACTCAAAGATGTTGGTGGTACACCAGTATATACATAAATATAAGTATGGCATCAAAATTTGTTATATTTTGCTTTGTAAATCTTTTAATAAACAATTTTCAGTTACTAACCATAACTGCAGAGGCTAAATATCAAGTGGAGTCAGGTATCATTATTTACTTTTCTCCACCTCCTATCAACCACTCAAGAATTTGTCCAAACCGTATCGATTCCACTTCAGCTTGGCTAAATATTCGAAATTAATGTTGCAGAAAATGACCAAGAAGTAACAGGTGACTGAAGGGAAAAAAATTAATGTAATATGGCAGCAAAAAATGTCGAAAAATATGTTAAGCATTAATATGTGCATTTCGACTTGCAACTATTGCTACAATTGACATTTATAGTGGATTGTCTCTTTCCCCACCTCAATTGTATGAATCTTTATCTGTTACATTTATCTCTAGGCATTTTGTGAATGTAATCAACTATGAACAACATAAATCAATTGTAATATAATTAGTTTAAAGGGAAAAGGATACATAAAATGATATTTTTCCTTACTTTTAGCACTAGTACTATATCGATAAAAACTTTTGAAGCATAATATTTTAAATTCGTCGATTCGATGAATTTTTTTCAAAATACGTGATCATTCTTGTGGCAGCTTTCATATTCATATCTCACAGTTTTGAACTATATTTGGTGTTTTGAGTTAAATAAAATTCAAAATTTCATTGAATTAATAGCCATTCTTTTCTGACCAAAAACTAGGTTCGGACGCACTATTCAATCTGTAAGCCTTTAAATTGCGTAGTAATCAATGATCCCTCCACCTCTTGGCGCTGTGCAGCTTACAGACAAGGTCACTCCCGTCGTAAATCAGGAATCCAACGGGACTCTTCGGTCAGCCGCCTCGCCTTATGTCTTTACTAGAGGATCTGCTGATATTAGTTTGTTGAAGTCACTTATTGATCGTGGTGGTGAAGACTTGTGGAATGAGGCTGTCCACGAAAAAAAGAATATTAGAATTACTCGTCCTAGCCATGACAACTGGGGCGTTCGCAAAGCGATATTTATATACTGCGATGACTTTCTAAAATGTGTTTACAGGTTGGTCGCAAATTCCGAAATAATTTTTTTCAAATCAATAGTAAATTATTTTAAATTTTCTAACTCGTTCACACAGTGCAATAAATGCTGTTAAGTACATGTACAGCGAATTTTAAGAGCATTAAAATTTTAACTACACACCTAGCATTAGTGTTGAGGTGTAGGAAAAAATATATCTTGACGCGCTATAGAAACATGACAAGTAATTTAAGGTATGAAGGACAGATACTAAGTTATAGCAATATAATTTTGTTGAAAATACATAATGGAAACAATTTCAATTATTTTGCAAATTTTTTGAACGTGCGACGATCACAAAGATAAAATTTACTTTTAACGAAAAGGAATAAATTGTTCAACCTGTGCCTTTTCAATTCAATTTCTTTGAATTGCTTTCTAAATTGATTGCATTTTTTGGCGAAAAAATTTTTCTGGCTGAAATATTTCTCAGTTCTAATCAAAGAATTCACGTGATATGACTTCAAACTTGTCTCTTTATCAATGCAGTATGTTAAAATAATTTATAGATTAAAATTCAATTATTGTAGTTTTCTTCAAGAAAAAAAATTATTTATAAAAGTATTTAAAAATATTGATGTTGAAATAAATCAAATATTTATAATAAATAATTGTTGAACCTGAAAATCAGTTGAAACGATGAAAACAACCATCGAAATCTATCCTAGTTTACATTTTATATCAGTATTTCATTCATATCTAACTGAAATTAAATTTTTTGGATTTGTCAATATTGCATTCAGTTTTGTGGATACTGCAATTTTCTTAATGAATGCTTGTTTTCTTACAATTTTCTATGCATCAGAGCAAATTCGAATGTTTCATAAAAAAAATATCTGTTTTCCAATAGATTCCCTTGGCTTGATGAATGGGAGCCTGCAATTAAGCCTATATTATCAGTCCTTGGTATAGATAAAGAAAAAGTTGTTCGCTGCTTGCTAGCATCAATGCCTCCAGGGTGTGATATACCTGTTCATCATGATTCAGGTTACTGGGTGAAACACACTCACAGGTAATATAATGCCTTAATTGCTTACTATTCTGTACAAATATTGTTTTTGTTTTAAATTATGTTCTGAAATCAGTTGAATATTTTCATAGCAACGTGGCTCATGTAATTGCACGTTGAAATGTTATGTATTGCATTACATTTTTTCTATAAAATTGTAACCGTATGTGACGTATTCCATGGAATGGAATCTATATAAATTGGAGCCATTTTGTGTTATTTTGAATAATTTTTCATTTTTTCAAGAAGATACCTTCTGTAAAGTTTACATATTAAGACTGGCTATCATTTGTCTGTATTCATTTGTATAAAGTGGGATATTTTTTTATATCCGAACAATAGTTTTTGGTATAATTGGTATGAAGTTAAGGGGTTCTCTTCTGTATGCTAATAGATCCATATTTATTTACAATTAAATTTTGGTTTATTTTGATGGCCGTATAAGGATTCATGTGCCTGTAGTGACCCAACCCGGCCCAGTTCAGTTCCAAGTCGGACCCAACCCTGATGCTATGCAAGATTTTGAATTTGCTGAAGGGCAGATATTGGAACTCAATAACCAAGCTAAGGTGTGGTGTCAAGCCAAATTCCGAATGCTTTTTTCTAAAAATTACGTAAAAAGATAGTGTAATGTATTTTTTCCGTTCTTTTCAAAAACATACAGATGAGTATGTATAAATACTGTTATTCGATTGGCTGAAAGTGATTCATCAGCGTATTTTCATGAATCTGACTCACTTCAGTTTGCTAAATGCATTCTAAAATGTTGAGTAAATTAAAACTGTAGTCGAAGAATGTAGTTATTATCGTTTAGAAAGATTCCTTACTGAGCCATTATTTATTCTGAAAATATTATTTTCAGGAAAATGGAATATGGATAACTTTTTCTTTTATGATTTGTTTACAAGAATATTTTTTATGGATGTTCAAGTAATTTCGCTTAGCATATGTTCGAATGCCTTCATGGGTAGTTGAGTGTAAACAGATAAAGTTGAATATAATTTTGCATATTCGTAAATCTTGCCAGGGAAGAATATCAAATACCTTTATATATACATTAGACATCAAATATAATTAATCTCTCCAGACCACCAAATTCATTTGTTATACCAGAAAATATGAAACTGAACTTGCTACTATATGACTTTTTTGTTTATTCGCTATAAGTGAAAGTAAAAATTTGTAAAAAGCGAATTTGTTATATTCAAAGTTTACTGTGTGCGCAGCATGCAGTGCGGAATAATTGGGATTTTTCTAGAATACACTTGATATTAGACTACGTGGAAGACTATCCAGTACAAGTAATGCAAATGAAAGTGGGAGATAAAGTTGCGCAAACTAGAAGATCTATTGATATTATAGGGAGCCCTGACTCGTCACTCGAGGGGCCGGCATTTATTATTATTGGTGCACAGGTATTTCAAGTTTCGAATAAGAACTATAAAAAAGAATACTGTTAAAGAATATTTACTCTTAAATTTTATGCACTGCATGTAAAGAAAATAGGCAAATAAGTTGGAAATAAGTACAATATTCTAGAATGCATGTTGATTGACGAATCATCATTTTCTTTGCTTTTTCTTTAAAAAAATGCATTTGGCATGCGCTAGGGCTCTTCTATTCAAATATTTTGTATAGAATAGTTTGTAAATAATAAAATACCCTTAAATTTAATTAATTTGAAGAGGCACTACCTCTTTACATATTCATCTATTTTGATAATTTCATCACATGTTCAGTTTCTCTCCGGTTTTTCTCTTTAAAAGGTTGGTGTACAATTTGTCCTTTCACCTCATCCTTTTTCTGATCGAAATTGACTGTAAGTTTTTTTATTGTTTAGCTTAGATTTATGCTCATATTTGTAGCGAGCAAATATTATGGTTCAATTCATAATAAGTTGAAATATCACAAGTGTTCCAAAAAAATGTGAAGTAGTTGTCGAAGAAACTATTTCATATTTTTTAATTTGTTTTTTAGTTGTTAATTTTATATGGAATATTACATTATTGCAGAAATGCGGGACAACTAGTTTATACAGTTACTTGAACCAACATCCACTGGTATTGAAAGGTAGACGACGTGAAACCCACTTTTTTGATTGGCGGTGGCAGCACCAATTGAAGACTGTAAAAAAGCAGGTGCGTTTGCTTTAAAATTCTTTGTATTCTAGAACAATTAAAGATAAAAGTCAGAAAATCTTTGATTTTTAAAAGTATTTATGTCTATAAATTTGATGTAATACTCCCGCTTTACTGAATTTTTAAATTCTTTGATTGAGGATTTGTATGGCTTTTGTTTTAGAACAGTTGATATTTGAAATGAATGTTTTTTCATCTTTGTTTCTTCAAAAAATGCATTCAAAGTTATGTATATATGATTTTTATATTTTATGCTAAAATGTTAATAATTTGATGTTTTCAGCAAGAATTTTACAGAAAGTTTTTTTATGGAGACGTACTACAGAAACACAGAAGTTTAATTACTGGAGAGAGTACACCCTCTTATTTACTACATTTTAATATTGTCATACCACGTTTAAAAGCTGTTTGTCCGCTATCAAAGGTAATATATCTGCTATACTGTTACAAATAAAAAATAGTAAACTGAGCTATTATAAACTTAAGCGAATTTAAAATTTATTATGCAGTACTGGGTTTAAATGTTATGTGGACCCAGTAACTTATTGTTACTATGGCATGATTATCCTATTGTTTCTGGTAAAAATAAATATTTGCATATTATTCTAAATCGATGTGACGTTTTTTATTTAGACATATAGATGTAGATGTGCCAAAAATATCATCAATATTTAAATATAAAATCAGTCCTATAATTGTTTATTAATTCTTTATTGGCAAGTATGTAGTTTTAAACTAGATTTATCTATACTATTTTATGGCAGTTGATTGTGATGCTAAGAGATCCTGTAGAGAGAGCATACTCGCATTTTCAAATGGAAAAGCAAAATGCAGGTGGCCTTCGTAACTATGAACACATATAAAAGATATCTTTACGAGATTGTTAATATTGGCCAAAATATGGTAATACTTCATTCAAAAAATGGTATATATGGATAATTGTGTACGTATTTATTTGCCTTTTTTTTCAGATGACCCTGCGAAACGAGAGAAGTTTAGCCAGGTATTTAATTATGAGAATTTATCGTTCAAAAGTGCTGTAGATATGGAGTTGGAAGCATTCAACCAATCTGGTATAACTTCAGATTCTTCGTAAGTCAATTTTTCATAAATATAAGATATGTGATATATTCTATCTTTTGGTAGCATTGTAATCAAATCTGCTAATCATGCCTGGTTTATTTTTGTTTATATTGATGTAGACTAGTATGGCATGCAATACCAGAGAATGTATAATTTTAGTCATAGAATTGGTTTCTAGAACTAAGTTCAAGTTGAAGTGCCATTGTCTGCTTAATCTTTAACATCACTCTGTCATTTCTTTTCGTCTATTTCACTTTTTCTGTGCCTTTTTTGTCATCGTGATAGTCACATGTTGAGGTAGTAAGGATACTTTAAAAATACAAAAATCTCATTCATTTCAATTGAACTGATTTTTTGGGTTTGCGCTCATTGTAAGGTGGGAAGAATTTCAAGTTAAATATTTGGATAAATTGCCTGAAAAATTAAATCATGGTAGCCACAGTTTGCTAGCCAGAGGGTTGTATGCGCTGCAACTCTTACCATGGATGGAAGCTTTTAATGAACAAAAGCTAAAGGTAAAGGATATCATGTTCATATGAGAAATTTTGGTAAAGTACACATGCTTTTGTTTTCTCTTGTTCAAATATGTACATATTTCTGAAAAATTTTGCATCTCTGCTTACTTACTTTCATATTATTTTAAGGTATGCTGTATTTTTTGGTGATATATTTGAAAATGAAACTGTAGGAATATTGAAATGATGTACATGTTTGCTATAGATAAAATTCAAAGATGTTACATTATAATAGATTGTAGCATGTTCATTCACCTTGAATATTTAAGTTTTTTCTTACATTGATTTTTTAATGAACAGATTATATTACTCGATGACCTCAATTTGAATCTGACATCTGTAATGGATGATGTTCACCAGTTCATTGGTCTTCCTCCTAATGAAATTATTGATAAGGTGAGCTTGTTCATACTATACTACATTGAGCAAAGAGAAAAGCAATCGTTTTAACTAGTTTCGGCTGGTTTTAATTGATTTTGGTCGAAAAATTTTACTAAAATTTAGTATTTTCATAAGATTACTCGTGTAGCAGTTTCACTGAAAATCTTGGGTGTTCATACGATTTTGACAATCACAAAATGTTGAAAGATTTATGTTTGGCCCGAAATATTTTTGTTGGTTCTCTGCGACTAGTATATTTTCTATTAAAATATTGTTTTGTTTTTTATCGTATGTCTGTAATTGATGTTAGAGTGTACCTAATATTGAATCTTAGGGTCCTTTTAACACCCGGGACTACGAACCGATGGATGAGGAAACGAGAACAAAGCTCTACAGCTTCTATGATCCTTTCAACAAGAAGCTAGGAGAGTTACTAGGGAGAGATATACCATGGCAATTCCGAACTGGTGATTTATTATGAAGATATCAAAAATGTAACTCGTATTGCAAGAAATGGTACTTAAGATTTTGTACTTTTTGAAATAAATTTTCGTCCTAGAATAATAAATATTTGACATATGCTACGTTTCAGATGTCTATATTGACGAAAGTTTCATTTCATATTTATCCCATTTATATTATAATTGCTTGATTTCATATTTTCATTATTTCCTATATTTTAAAGAGAATAGATTCTATTCTAAGAATATCGGAATTGCAGTTAATTGAGCAAATATTGCCATTGAGATTTTGAAGAACTGGAATAATATTTTTTTCGATTGGTCGTTTTTTTATTTCGTAATAATTTATTTTTTAACAAATGTTCCCAAAACCGGATTCTTAAAAGTGAGTAAAATAAAGTCTTTCCAAGCACAATAAAACAAAAAGCGGTTGTATAGACAGGAAATATAAGTTGCACAGCATTCGGTGATTCTAAAAAGTCCAACAGAGGCAAGTTGTAAAAAGGAGAGTGCAAATCAGTCCTTGATAGCACCGGAGTGGATTTCAAATCATTTAGGTCATAAGATAGCATCATATGCTGTATAGTTCGATGAGGTGATGTCCTAATGCTATCAAAAAACTCTACAGTTACAGAGGTGAAACGATCCATCATCGGCAGTCCAACGTCAACGTCGACCCTATGCGCGTACGAATTCTCGCCAGTTTTACTACTTCCGATTGAAACAATAGAAGGAGCACTTATTGAGTCGAACAACGACCCAGCTTGGCATGTGTCCACAAGAAAAAGTATCTTGCCGTAACGTCCTTTCAGATGCATATCAGTAAAAGTGTCCGCAATGTCTTGACTGCTTATTTCGTTCACATCCTGAAACTTTAGAAAGTTTTCTCCTCCGTGACCACTCATATAAATTAAAATGTTACTGTTTGAGTCGGTGTTTAAATATTTGGATTTCGATTGTCCTCGAGGAATACGCCCTGTCAATAAACGTAAGAAGTTTTCGCTTGTAACATCGTCGCCCTTATAATCGATTTGAGCATCGTCTATGAGATTAATTATAGCATCTCTGCCGTTGGATATATGACCTTTGAATATATTACGAGAATTGCAGGAAGTGTCTTCCGCGAGCATCAGAATTATTCGATCGTCAGGAAAACCGAGCTTCTTGATGGAAGAGTAGATTGATAGTGTGTTTGCTGTATGTCTATAATTCAACCAATATCTCGAAGTGCAAACCTATCTCAATGGGGATAAAAATTTCAATAATTAACTTGGTACATAGAGGGAGAATAAGTATTAATCATCTTAAAACTTACAAGCACAGCCCAATTATTTACATTATTGATCTCTGTCGATAGCGAATTGTTTTTCAGCAACAACAAAACTGTTATAAACCATTTCCACATTATCTCGTGACACTGTTCAAGCAATGGCACAGATAGTATCGATTGAAAACTTCAATTTCTAACTTCAGACATGTAACATAAACGAAATTCATTCAATCGCACAATTAGCCCAATTTGGCGAATTTGAAATTTTTTACTAAATTTATTTACTTGGGACAATGACAAATTACATGTAAAAATACTTCGACGTGTCGGACATCATGAACTTGATACCTCGACACTTTGGACAGAATACTTCAAGACGTTAACTTTTTGGTGCAGATATTACAAAAAAACTGTAGCTCCACATAGTTTTCTAAAAACCATTGAAATTATCCAAACCATAAATATCATTTCAGCGCATTTAAAGACAAAGATATGTGGATACAGATTAGGCTTGTTAGCGAAAAATTCTTTAATCCAATAATGTATCACCTCATCTAATTTCACATTTAATATTTCCCATAAACTGAAGGATATGCATGATGCTACATTTCAGTGTTAAAAACTAATGGACTGTTTTTGCCATTCAGAATCAACTCAAATAAATACAAGCCATTACGAAGATTCGACTACTGTTTGTGTGTGAAATACATTTGAAGTTGGGTAGTTATGGGAAGACAGAAAGAAACTAAGTTTCTGAAAGATATTTAATTGAATGATATGTGAAAATTTAGACTAGAGTATAGTAGTGTAACAACAGAGTGCTCTGTATGCTAGAACGTAGACTGTAACTAGAAGCTATCTGCAACTCAAATTGTATTTTCAAGCAATAAGCAGCAGTCATGGAAAATAAGAAATAAAACTGCATCACATAAGCAACTATATCAAATTAGTATAAATCTAGATTTACAACAGATAAGCCGGATGAAGCAACTTTGAGCAGCAATTTCAGTGGGCACACATAGAAGTGTCCCAACATACATTCAGGTTGGTAGAAGATTAGCTGTTAGATGTTGGAACCTCAAAAAAGGATTCACAGTAGAGATTAATATGATGAGACTGCATTAATACCTAATTAAAAAATTTATGTGAAAAATGTGAAGGTATACTGCAAAATTGTTGTACCTATAGAAACTATGATTATGTCAAAGTAGAAGCTTTTGACTTGGTACTTCCTGGTAAAGACACTATTGATTGCATACATGTAATACTAAACTCTAACATTTTTGAGTTATATCTAAACAAAAACTTAACATCTAACAATCCCAAAAATCATGAAACAATGGAATTCGATGACTATACACAGAAGGTACAGAACAGGATTAAGAACTGTATTGCAAAGTACCCATCTCCAAAAAGAAGCTCTGCATACAATGCCTATTTTTTAAATACTAGAGTCAATAAAAATGTTGAAATCCATAAAAGTGGTGAGTTCCCAGCCCAAAAGAATCTATATTGAGAAAAAATAAAAGGGATTGTGTGAACAGTTAGGAAAATATTCGAAAATCAAGTTGAAACTTGTCAGGATTGTTGTGGCTGAAATCAACTCATATCAACTATGAAACTAAGATATGGATTTGATAAATGGTCAGTGCCAACAACCTGTTTTAACTTGCAGTCTATAATATTAAGTATTATATATATGATGCATCTCCAAAAAATGCGCAATTAATATTATTATGTAAACTAGTTTTATTGTTGCTAAAATGCAACAACAAAAAGAATTTTAGAATACAAAAGTTATATTTATTGGAATTGTTATGTTCATGGAAGATACAATATTTTATTACTTAAAAAAAGAAAATGGAATGTGATTTTCTAAAGAGACATATTTAGACTTTTATTAGTTCTAAAATAAAAAGACCATATCAATATGGCTTACAAAAATGAATCATCACTGAGTTGCAGCTTATCTTTTTGTCAAGTTTTTCTTAAATAGCTATCTTTGTTGTTGCCAAGATTATCTACCAGGTTGATAAATGTAGCACACTGCTTAGAAACAACCAATTTCCATGTGTATAATTTGGCAAATTTGGTAATTGTTTGGGCTGCAATTGAAACAAACCATAGTAAAATCAACCACATGGCAAAAGAAATCTTGAAGGTTTTTCTTGTACATAATTAGTTGTATTGTATTAAACTGATTGAGTATCTTTCTGAATAAAAATTTACCAACTCATTACGTTAATAGTCCTTGAAAGTTTTTTGCAGCTGTTATAAAAATATCCTGCAAACTATCATTTCTAGCTCATCATGGTTTCAATATCACAGTTAATCTTTATACTCAAAAGAGATGAGACCCCATATAGAAACAGCTCATGTGCATACGTGTTAAGGTGTCATGAATGTTAGGATTCTTGGGTGAATGTATAGCTAAGTATGAAAATATTTGGAAGCATCGGGATTTGAACCCAAGACCTTAGTACTATTAATCGGTTTTCATACTGTTGAACCATCAACTCCCAAGAGGTAGGGGGGCTGTAGGGGTGGTAGTATCTGGGGACAGGGCAGATATCCTGACACCCTCCCATGCAATGCTGCTAGATACTAGTGCCGTATTATCATTCCAGAGGCCTTGTTTCGTTTTGTAGTACTGGGCTCCTATTTTGTGGTTGACACGGGTAGGAGACTGGAGTCCTGTTCCATGAACCGGTGTTGCTCCGCGAGTGGGGTCCGCTTGAGGACGGAGCCAAGGCGTGGACTGCAATGCATGTACTTTGGTATGTTTGTACAAGGTCATAGGAGACTGCAGACCGTGCTACCCCTTGCTTCCACCATGTCAGAATATCTGTCCTGTCCCCAGATACTAGGACCCCTACAGCCCCCTACCTCTTGGGAGTTGATGGTTCAACAGTATGAAAACCGATTAATAGTACTAAGGTCTTGGATTCAAATCCCGATGCTTCCAAATATTTTCATACTTAGCTATACATTCACCCAAGAATCCTAAAGATGAATGCATAAGTAAAACAAGCAAGATACCAAGTTACATTAGCAAGAGAATATATTGTATGTAAATGAAATTGTGCTGCTAGAAGTGAATATACTTCACAGCAATGCACAAATCATAATTCTAGCCTGTCACCACAACCCCTCACCACAGCCCAATATATTTGAAATTGACTTTCTTCAAAACTTCTACAGAATTCTGCAGCTGTAAATTGAAATCAACCCTTTGAATTAATTCCTAACATAAGGGTAATCTGTTGTCATATACCTCAAAATACATAAGTCAGTGAAGTCTTAGGACATGTTACTTGCCTTCTGAAACTTTTCATATCACCTGTCCTGCCGAGTTTCTTGCAAAACATAGTTAATCACCAATTCTCACCTTAACTACTGGCTTCAAATTGCTACTGTTAATTCAGTTCTGCTTACCAATTTCACCTGGTTCTATTTTTGTGCTTTCACTTTTGAATAACCATTCCATTGACTTTATTGGTTTGCATAAAATATATATTCCAAATTCTAATATCAGTTGTAAAGATGAAAATACTTGGTGAGTTACAATGTTGGACAGAAAACACTCCTAAAACATTAGCCAGAAGATAAACAACAATAATGCAAGGAATCAAGCAGGCAGCAATGACCTCTTACTTATCGACAAATTTTCATGAACAGTTTGTCAATATGGAGACCAGATATTGTTAACCAGCAGAAAGTTTAACAGAAGAATGTGGAATTGGGCTGCATATATCTTAACAAATTCCTGATAGTGGATTAGAATATTTAACAGTTGATAGATAGATTTACATACATGCTGTTACTTTGGATACTGCATATAAACAGAAATTGTTATTTACTAACTTTGGCAGCACTGAGATTTTAAAATCTAACAAGTTGATTTGGTAAGCAGCATCTGTGTCCAAGAGTTTACTGTATCAATGGTTTTTTTAGTTTTAAAAACTATATGCATTATGTTACGTGCATAAGTACATGTATAAAAGCAAAAAAATAAAAAACTGTGCATCTACTGCATTTCCACAAGAAAAAAACTTGATTTGTTGATTTTTGATCATGTAAATCTCCTGAGAATAATTTTCCATCATTTTTTTGGCAAAGGTATGAGATGAGGAAATATGGAGGGGTAGTGTCTAGCAAGCTAGCCTCCAGAGCGCTTTGATGAATAAAATTTCTATTTTACTACTTGAATAGCTTTATGTAAAATGTAGATATGTGTCAATTCGTGTAAACATACCGATATGTATGTGGAACTGGCATTGTTTATTTACGATAGAAAGACTTGAAATAGTGAAGCGCAATTAAAATTGATTTGTATAGATTACATCTTTATGAGGAAACTTTAAATTGAGGCATATGTGCTGATTGTTCCTTGAAATATTGAATTAATTATATGAGTATGAAGTTCTTCAAGAAGTTGGGCAAAAAAGTTAAATATATTTTTTTTCACCTGAGTTATTATTAATGAAATTCTCTTACAAATGCTGTTTATTTTTTCTGTAATATGAGATATCAAACATTAGCAAGTTCTATAGAACCTATCCATGAGTCCAAGCAGAAATTTTTAAATAATTATGCTTAAAACTATTTTCATCTTTTTAAAATATTTCAATCCTAAATCTTATTTTAGAAGTACACATCGATGGTGTTTGAACAAAATGACACCTCAATATAGAGGGTTACTATTTTTAATTTTTTTGGTTAAAAAAGTTAATAGAAAATCCTTTCTTTTGCGAACTCAATGGAGAATATTAAATTGCACGATATAATTATTTAACTACTGAATAACATGCACTCTTTTAAAGCACGTTACTTTTTAAAATTTCAATTTGACATATATTTCTTGAGCTAATAAATATGTACTTCATTATTCTATAGAGCTAGGAAAGATTTGCTTAGCGGAGCAAAAGAGTTTCTCTTAATGAGGCGAGAAAGGCTGAATCGTGTTAAACAACAAGGTGCTATTGAAAGGCTCAGACAACAATTCGGCATTATGAATTACCTCAATAATTTCTGCTCTGTTTGATTGGTTAAGCAAAGAAGAACATTTTCAGGCTTAATCAGTATTTCGGGTTTCAATAGCACCAAGAGGA
>JAULBW010068332.1:0-34130 GCA_032358265.1 Vaucheria bursata
TCTAATGTACTGCAGGAGGTTATGAGGTTTGTTGAACTGTACCACAGGGCTGCATGTGTTTTTGTTGTTGTGCTGATTGAGTGTCCTCACTCCTATCAGCCCAATTAGTAAATTTAAAGTTTCTGAACTAATTACTGTCCATTTTCTCTCGTGTTTTCTTCATTACATTTCTCATTAAAGTATTTAGAAATAACATAATTGTATGGCAGCTTAAGGCTCTGTATCATACCAAACATTCTTTTGAGTTGCTATGAAAAAGATAAACGTGGATACATAATTAAGAGATATGATGTGCATGATCGAGCACCATATTTGACTTATGAACTGTGCATGGTCTATTTGAACCATGCTGGATGTTTCTAGCTTAAGTAAGATATTTATAACTAGTCAATTAGCAGCCAGAATTGGAGCTTGGATCAAGTCAATAGAATTGTAATGCTGGGACTATAACTCTTCTTTAAATCCGCATCTTCTAGACTGTTCTATATTTTACGTTGTTCCATGTTTTTCTGACTCTCCACAATGCCAACCAATGGGAATGTGCTTAGTCATCAAGTTCAAGCTAGTCATAGTCTATTCTTTTATATATTTCATATGTTTTCATTCATTAGCAAAAACCAACACACACACACAAAAACACAGTTAATGTATTTGCTTTTCTTCCTTTCTCTTGTTCCTTTTTGTTGCTGTTGCTCCATCTCCATAGCTTTGTCAGCTCTTGTTGATCTATTCTCTCTAGCTTTTTTAACTTATTTTTCCTTGCAAGTCTTAACAGAATCTAGCAATGTGTATGACCTTTAATGAGGACATCAGTGCTACGTTCTGTTGGGACCTGAGCATATATAGTTGTGCAGGTTTAAATTAAGTGATGGTTTGAAACTGATTCAGGACTAGAACAAATGCATTGCTATACATTCTTGTAAATGTTCATAAATTAGTACTGTATTTTGTAGTACTAGCAATAGTAATTCATATGCCCCCACATAGTTTAACACAGTGTATATTGTTTATTTTGTATTATGCTGTTTTCATTTCAGTGACAGAAACATCTCTTAATACATGTTTCTTATTAATTTCTTTTTTTGTTAAAATTCTGCTTAGTGATTCAGATTTTTGTCCTACTTCAGTCTGCACATTCATATTGTTTAGTTGTACCTTCTTTCCGTTGCTGTCAGGACTTAATATGTTCCGCCGTGTCATCCAGTTAAGTTTCACCATATTTGTTGTATACAATTCTTTCAGAGAGTTGTAGTTGTCCAAACCAATTTGACTTATATGCATGCAGAATGTTGTAGGATATTGACAAAAGTGAATCTTGTCAACACAGGCAAAAGATTAATGATAATAGTATATTTGCAATATTTGTGTTCCTTGTATTTTCTGGTCTTAGATTATACATACCTATTATTTATTGGTTGTGACAGTTGCATATTGTCAGGAATCAACTTTTATCATGGGTTAATTCCTTTTTTACTTGTAGCTGCAGATATTCCTTTTGAGAACATTCTTTATTTCTGTCTAGTCATATTGTCAAAATTGTCTAGTCACACAATAGTTCTTGAACTGCTAATGTTGTGTTAAAGAAGCATAATTACTTTTCACAACACAGGTCAAGGTATAATGTATATTTGAGCAGTTACTCTCTTACATTTTTTGCCTTTGTTCTGTGTCACAACACATTTCTGATAAATTGCCATGCTGCAATAATGGATAGTGCTGCAAGAAGAAATGACAGTGCCAAGGCAGCACAAAAGCAGCTGTTGTAGTATTAGTCTACAGGACTGCATATAAAGCTAGAGTTGCTGACCACCATGACTTTATCTGTTTAAATCATGCAGATGCACATCACGCACTTGCTTTTTTATGCTGAATACACTGCTGCTGCACAATAAAAGCTGGAGGGTTAGTGCACAGCAATTCATGCAGTATGGTTGGAAGCAGAAGGTGATGGAGGATATTTGAAAATGCATCATGCCTGCTTAGGTAGCATAAAAGGAGAGCCAACTAGTGATGATGATAGTATTTGAAATAGAAATATTCTCATTTTATTTGTTGGGTCACTGCCTTGGTCTAGTGAACAGCATCTGTGAGGCATTGCAGTGGTATGATAAGGAGGTGTACAATGTGCAAGAAGACTGCTCTCCTCAGTTGTGCAGCTTCTGCAAGCCAAAGCTAGAGCTAATGTGATGGGAGATTGATGGTGAAGCAATTCACAGAGTGCAATAATATCTCAACACCAAATATATATGCACTGTGGAACTGCAACATGAGTACTGTCCTGAATATTCATCATCTTTCTGCATGATGTTTCATACTGCATACAGCCTAAGTAATTCAAGTAAACATATCATTACAGTCTTGCACATATTTATATAAGAAGAGGGGAGATGTGCTCAAGAGGAAAGTCATTGCTTTTATAACTTGGTAGCGTATTGATAGATTGCTGCAGTGTCTTGCTGGATCATTCAAACAGCCAATGGCTGATTTCTTTTGCACCCTGTAATATTGTTGACCGTATTAAATGAATTGTTATTCAAAAGAAAATCATTTTGTTATTTCTTGTTTTATGTTAGTAGACAAATACTGTAAGGTAAATCAACCATTAGCAGAGGTTTGAATAGGTCAAAGTATAAATAATTGAAATAGAATCAATGTTTAACTTGGATACATCAAGCTGCTGCAATAGGTTCTCAAGGCTTAGCTTAGTAAAATTTGCACAGTATTTATGATGCTTGTAGTGAGTGACAGCAAATCTTGTCCTTGTATACCTGGTGTAGTGATAACTAGCCTCATTATAAATGGCATTGTGCAAGGAAACTGAGTGGGGATTGGGATTTAAAAAACTGCAAATTCTTTACTATGCATTCTTTCCAATAGGTTGTTCAATAGTAGGATTCTTATGGATTTATTTAAGATATCAAGTCTTCTAGATTGTTGCTCAATAAAATAATAACTTGTCTTTCAGCCCAATTAAAAAGAACTATTAATGCTGCTAAAATTTGTGTACTATGAAGTTCAGAACCAGTTTTGCCAGGTGTACTTTAGAGTTTTGTGCTGCCCACCTGTTTTTGCTAAAAACTCATATGCATGATTGAAAGACCATTGAGTAAAAGTTTATGTATTGATGATGTTACAAACTTTTGATATGTTAGTTAAGTTATCTATATTGATTACTAAATTTAATATTTGTTTTTATTTCTTATTTTCTATTTTCCTGTAATTTTCATCCTACCAAGCCGTTGTCTAGCTATTACAGACCCTATCTCTCATTTTTTCAGTGTTTTGAACTGAATAGATATTATGTTAAATTTCAAGTACAGCATAAGTGTATGCATTTGCCTGCTCTGTACACTTTTTGTCTTATATTGTTCTTCTATGATTTCTCTCATGTTAATTTTTTACAATTTATGATTATCTACAACAATACATGTTGTGGCTAACTTGGCTCATTTAATAACCCATTCTATAATTGTGCAACCTTTTTACACTACTAAAAACTTTTTGCTGATAATTCAGCAAAAAACAACCGTTTTCAGCCGAGTGAATTGCTGTATTTCCTCATTTTTACAATCGATTATAAAACAATACCTCATTGAATGGTATTAAAAGCTCCATGATGAATAGCTAAACACTGCACATCAATAAACTGTGCAAGGCTTCATATTTCTCAGCACATTGTAGATAGTACAGGAAATACAATGATTCCATGCATAAATTCTACCAAGCACAATAATATCTCTTTATTTTTTAGTTGCATTCCAAGATATTTTTTGGCAAAAACATGCAAACTATCAGTGAAGCTAGCTATATTCGCTTTTTTCTTACAACAATAAAATTATCAGGGATTGAATCATTGTGCTGCATGTCTTATTTGAATTGGTGATGCTTACATGCTTATAATGGTATGTAGACAATATTTGACTGTGTTTGTTTGTGAAAAATATCATGTGAAATTTGTTGCTGAGATTCACTCTTTGCAACATATGCACTAACTTACTTAATATACTGTTGTACATGTTCCTGTTTTGTGTTTCTGGTATCTTGTTTTAGTCTGGTTTGCTTACAGTGTATTGCAAGTAGTTTTTGATAACTATGCAAAAATTTTTAATAAATACGTGCTTTACTTGGCAGTATATGTTTTTGCAATTAGCATGCTGATGTCCTCAATTTCATTACTTGAAGTTTACATTGATGAAAGAGTTGCAGTATTATTTAGGGCATGTTTAGTATTGAATAGCAGTATTAGAATTAATCTTGTGTAAACTGGCGTTGTCTAGAGAAACTTATTTGTGGTAGGTGCAGGCATTTATAATACCATCTACTTCATGTTTTTTAGGATTTTGTATTCTTCCTTGTACTGATATTCTAATCTGTCCCAACTTTTATTATTTACAATGTTGACATGGTATTTATTTTAATTTGGTTGTTGATTTTACATTTGGGCTTAGCAGACTCCAAAAACTGTAACCGCAATCTATGGTAGTTTCTAAGAACACACAAGTGCCCCGAGAACCGTAGATGCATATCTTAAAAACATGATCAGAAGATATTAATTTTTTTATTGTAGTGATGCTAGAATAATTTGATGGAACTATATCAGTACTGGTTACCAACCTATTTCTTCTTTTAAAGATCGCTCCATGATAGATCTATATGAATCAATAGATCAACCTAGTGCATTAGCAGTCAAGGAATTAGTTAAATTATTTCGGGTTTCTACTCTTTCTTAGTATTGATATAGCGAAATTTTTTCGTACATAGATAAAAGTTTAGCCTTCAATCTGAAACAACCTGAAAAATTGTTTTTTCAGTGCTGGTAGTATTTATTTAGAACACAAAATTTATTCGAAATACACTTTATGCTGGACAAGACAAAAAGTTATGAGTCTGCAAGCTAATCTTGGCACTTATTTCAAATTCATATTTATGACTGCAAGTCGTCTTTGTGATGATAGAATCGTTAGTAATTGATGGTCAGCTATTTGAGCAGTCATTCCTAAACCATTTATTACCTATAATATATGAGTTTTTAATTTGCTTTAAGTGCTACAATTTTGAATTTAACACGAACAATTTGCCCATAATTTATAAAATTTTGAATAAATTTTTCATAGAAAAGTTACAAACAGATATCAAGTAAAAAGCATCGTCTTAATATTTTACAATAACTCTCGACATCAATTTTTTCCAAGAAAACAGGCATACTGCAAGGCCAGGAGAAAAATTCACGAACGATATTAGTAGAGCTCAACACATGCATCTAAAAAAATTCTTAATTCAGTTCAAATAAAAAGTGCATCAAGTAGGGCCACAGCGTCGCAAAATATAGAGGAGTTCAAGCTGGAAAATTTGTTTATAGACGACGAAATATGCTGCATATATTATAGATATGCTTCGGATGCTATAGAAAGATATCACTCTTTTGGAGATAAGTCAGTATGCGAAGATGATACATCAGCTTGAGATTCAGCCATCGCAGATTCTGCATTGCTACTAACTGATTGCTCTACCAAGAATCTGCCTGCCTGAAAAAATGTCTGCCATCTGGTTGCCAATTCTGCATTAACCAACAAATAGACTACACTTGATAATTTGTGCAAAGAGATGTTATATTATTTTCATGCTTATTACCCTTCTGGAATATAATCTGAAATATGATTTTTCTACAAAAATGAATTCATAAGCTGAAAAGTTATCAAAGCATTACTACTTCAATTGAACTTTGAAATCCTCTAGCTATAGTAACATTTTTGTTCTAATTATATAATTAAACACCCCTTTCTTATCACCCTATTTTGCATTTGCACACTAATGGCAACGACTTATGCCATTACTACAGTTATCATTCAAATTGATGTTATATTCGAAATTTTGAACGATAAGCTGAAAAAATATTGTTGAAGGAAGCATGTTGTTTGAAAGAAAAAGTTTAGTGTTCACGTCAAAACTTCAACATATATGATATTCATGCTATATTCCTAGGGTTGTACAGCCAAAAAATTCACTTATATCAATTTGCCTTGGTAGATGATGATGGCCTAGGTAAATAAGTTATTCAAACAGGTTATCCAGATAAGGGATTAAAGTACCAAAACAAGGCCATCTTTCGATTCAATAAGAGTGGTTTCATATAAATGAAAGTTGGTGGTTACTTTTATTATAAAATTATTCTATTGAACTCTGATGCGAGGCAGTAATCTTAGCTGCAAAATAGTCACCACGTAGCAGATGATAAATTCTAAGATCTTGTTTTCTAAATTAATGAAAAGAAGATATATTAGTCTCACCTACGGTTGGATTCATGCTAAATTCTTCCTCACTGGAATCGATGACAACATGTCTCATTTCTTCCAGGTCGCTTTGGCATGATGGTATCCTCCTTGGGCTCAGACGAGCAGAGTCACTTTCATGGGTTACGAAACGCTCTCGCCATTCATTCACGGCTACGAAACACATTCTCGCTTCAACTGTATTGGGTGCTATTGCATTTCGTCTTCGTCTTCTATCAAATCCAGCGTTATTCATTGGCGGCATAACCATATTTATCTCTGAATATTTTCAGTATAAAATTGTTCATCAAATGAGAAAATCAGTTTATTATTATTACAAAATTTAAATGAGTACCTTAAATCAATTAATGCAACTGTATGTGAAAGCGATGAAATTCGAAAGAGTAAACGTATTTCCTCACTGAAAGCAATCTGTATCGAGGATGGCTTCAGAATCGATGATAACTTGATAATATCTACGTGGAGTCTGGTAATAGTAATCAAACATTTCCACTGGTGCTCAGCTACCGTTTCTACACGTTGTACCTTGAGAATCTATTGCATTTTCACGGATATGGGAAATACAGTCGCTTTAACACTGATATATTCATATACAGTAATTTTAAAACGACTATATCTAAATATAAAGGGTCAATACTTATTATCTTAGACGTAATAGTATGTGGTATAGTCCCTACCGGCAAATTACTGATGCTAATCGTCTTCATGCGTTTTCTATAGTGTTAATTTTATATGCTGTTGCTATATCATCAAAAAAATACACGGCCCGAACTAAGTTGCTGATCATTCTATAGTATAATACACACTGAAACGCTATAGCATGGCCCGTCAAAATATAGCACCAAAGCAAGTGAAAGGTAGACTTCGTCGAGAGAAGGCTGCGAAAGAACCCAAAGTCATAGAAAACACAAAGAAAGTGTTGTGCATTCGTGGAAAAAACACGAGTGAGACGGTCAACATATTTCTACGTGATATGGTGCGATTCAATCAATTGAAGTCTATAAATTGAATTCTAATCTAGATAATGAATAATTTTAAGAAAGGCTAAATTGGGCAATTCATTGGACATCTGGGAAGCTTCTAACTATTAGATACTTATAAAAACACCGAATAATAGGTCCAAATGAAACGAATTTATACATGCCCAATATTTATTCAAGTATTTTTTGTTTTCGAATTTTCGATTTCCATTTTGAGTGAATGTACTTTATAGACCATATTCTCTAGTGTAATTTACATCGGAAATACTGGCCAATAGATTAATAATTTTACATCTATGTTTAAAAACTTGCATGTGTAAATTACTCATTTTTTATGCTTATAAAATCCAACTTAAGATAGGAAAATTTACTCCCAGGGAGCTCTCTAGACACCATGTTAGCGAAATTCAAAAGAAATGTCGATGAAATTTACGCTCAGAAATATTGCACCAGTTGAATGTTTTTACATGTTTATGAATATATTCTTTTTTCCTTTAACTACTGTGGTTTTTCGAGTGCATAAATAAATGATATCCAAGCATATTTGCTTTTGGCCGATAAAATTAATAGTGACCGTGGTGGAAATGAAAGAGCAGAAACTAAATTTTTTAAATAATTTAACTTCTCATAAATTATTCCGAAATACAGTCTTTCAAAAAAGTAAACAAATTATGTGCTGAAATATTTATCAAATCTATCACTTCGCATTTGCAATTATTAGTGATTTATTTATTTTTCTTAAATTTTTGTTTTAGTGGCCTATTCTAGGTATTCGTCGCTATAAGTTTATAGAAACATTTTATTCAAGCTCAAATATTTGTAAAATCTATTTATAGAGTCAATATTACAAAAAAATAAATCAAAGTTTGTTGAAAAATATTTTCTGACAGCTATCAATTCTATATTATTGGGATTAGAATTTTTCTTTTCCATTATTTAATTTAGTTATTTTGAATTTTATTAGTAAAATTTATTTCATCTTGTTTTTTGTAGTATCGCCTCAAGCTGCCCCACAGCCGAATGCTTTCAAAGAAGAATGACATCTCGGCTTTTGAAGATGAGACAAAATTGGATTTCATCACTACTAAAAATGATTCAAGTTTGTTTTTCTTAGGAACAAGTAACAAGAAGAGGCCCAACAATATTATTATGGTGAGTCTATGTAAGTTTTCTTAAGTTGCATCAGCGTTGACTTCGTTCAGCTTTCCTTTTCCTCATTTCTCTGTGGTCGTTTTTGTGTGTTGCATAGCAACTATTACTCTCGATTTGCAGCGACAGTTAATGCTTGAGACTTATTTTAAAATAATCAAGTTAAAGCAGCTTCGCGCTGTCTCATCAATGTCGCTTCAGTTCTTTCATTGATTATGGCCGATTTTAAAAGTTTTTACCCTCTTTCAGATTATAAAGTAGAGAGGGGGGGATGGAGGACTTTTTGCCGACTATATATGTAGAACCTTTTTTTGGCTCTTGAAAAGTCATTAAATATTCTGAATTTTTTCGAATTGCTACACTTATAGGTATCTTTTGTGAAATAGAATTTTTTTAACGTATGATGTCTTTTCATATGATATTTTTCCCTCTCGTAAAAAGTTCTATTTCGTGTGCATCTTTTTCTTGAATAATTTTTTTCATGTTTGTTTTTAGTTTAAATGGAATATTCAAATATGTGTATTTTGTGTACCATTTCAGTATGAACCCCATTTTAATTTATGCACTCATATTTATCGGTCAAAATATATGTTAATAGCATTGTTATTATACTTTTTTGTTAATGTTTGCCCTTGTAAGCAGACCTTTAAGTTTAAATCTCGGCGCACATGTGACAAATTTACAAGTACTTGGAAGTGAAAAAGTGTGCTTTTTTACTTAAAAATTTAAAGAAATCTAATTTGGTAGAAAATTGGTTTACAGCATCAAAAGTTATCCCATCTGCGCATTTCAAAAAGTGCAGAATTTGATTTCTATTTGAATAAAAGACATGGGTTAGAATTTTACAAATGTGTGTCTTAAGAAATGTTGTCATTCTATGTAGGGTCGAATGTTTGATGGACATGTTTTGGATATGATTGAATTCGGAATATCCGATTATAAAGGTTTTGATGAGTTTAAAGGTGTTGCTAAGCGGACAGGAAGCAGGCCAGCAATGTTATTTGAAGGAGATTTGTGGGACAATGATGCGAAATTTGGAAAATGGAGAAATTTGTTTATAGGTATATGTTTATTTCAAGAGCTTTTTTTAACTTCATCGTTTGAAAATTTGGTGCGCAAATGCTTATCGAATAGAAAACCTCTAAAAAGCAAATGAATGTATATATGCATATATATATATATATATATATATCTCTGCTGATATGAGATTTGAATGAAGGAAAACATACATTTGTTACTTTTCAGCTCAAATGGGCTCTAACTTTTCAACTTTGACCCCGGAATATTGTCTCAAAACGAAATGTCACGCTAATTTTGCATAAATTTTTTCTAAAAGAATAGTTTTCGTGCATATATTTCATAGCTGTGACTTTTCGCTTGAGACAAATTTCAGGACAGTATAGGTATATTGAGATCATTTCCGTTAAAAGGACAAATTTCAAGGTACACTAATTGTTCTTTCAACACTTCAACATATTTAAAATTGAGATATTTATTCATAGCTATTGTTTCTTCGAAGAATTTTCCTGAAATTTTTCTAATGTTGCTATCGTAAACACCCCTATGTATCACCTTCTCTTAAATTTTAAAAAATTTACTCTCGTGGGCATACTGTCATGAAATTCAAGAATTCGGGCTTGAAAATAACCTAATAGCTGTTCTTATTTTTATACTGTGGGTCCTTGCAGCAAATTGGACTTAAGTTTAGCAGTAAAGTGATGGATATATATATGTGTAAATACGCATTAGCATTATGTAGAGAAATTTTTGAAAAGAAGTTACTTATGAAATAGCTTTACAATCCTCTCTACATATTTGAGTTGCATCAGTCAGTCGATAATTGTAGATTTGAATTACTGTAATTTCCGATTTTGCTATAGTAAAATTCATATAGTCTATAAAGTAATATTAAACTGTATAAGTTCTAGTTTTTGACATAATTCGAGCAATGCTAAATTTTTTCATTTGTTTTTGTTAATGGCTTAGTAGCTCTCTAATCAGTGTCAGAAATAATAATTTTTTTCGATTTTCATCGTTGTTCTCTTTGCAGCTTTAACAAATTTTTCTATGAATTATTAAAGATGTACAAAGTCTAGCAAAGAATTCGTACAATGCACATATGTATATATGCAAGAAAATTTGGATGTAAGAAATCTGTCAGGAATGCAAAATTAAAAATTTGTAATATCCGAGGAATGATGCCAAACTTGGTACAATATAATCTATTCGCTTTTCCTTATAAGTGACTTTTGTAAAGTGTAAATTCAGTATATCTGATGGTTACTGTATGCATATTTAGGCCTCATCAGTAGTTGCTTCATTTTACATAATATGCTGTTGTAAATGAATATTTATTTCATTACGTTTTAGATTTTTTTAGAGGAGATGTGAAAGATGGCATCGGATTAGCTGCTATTGATCATATCATGGTTATTACTGCAGTCGAGGACAACAGAGTATTGCTGAGGCATTATCTGATTGGCATAAAGAAGAGCGGCGATCAAATTCCATTGGTCGATCTTGAGCCAATGGGTCCCAGTGCTGATTTGATGATTCGAAGAACAAAATTTGCATCAAGTGATTTGTGGAAACTTGCTACACCAAAATCGAAACAGTGAGTTTTATAAAAGTTTTCATTTCCTTACATTTAACAATGAGCGTCTGATGTAGCAAATTTGAGCGACTGCCAAATTTATTCATTTTATCTGAAAATCGAAAGCTTAACTTAGATTCAACATAACATTTTCGTTTCTTTGTTTAGTGAGTGGAAATTTGTGAAAAGCAAATTTTCTGCTGTATCCGAATTTTACTGTTTCATGATTTTATGAAATATGTTGTCTGGGTAGGTGTGTTATGGTTGTTTTCCAGACTTGAATGTGGAGTATGTTTTGTAAAAGGGAAGAATAAGCTGCTAAATAAAAGAAGAGTTTTTGGAACAACCAGTATTTTACTCCACCCATGTTCGTAATTAGTGTTAATAACACTAAATTAGAATTGACACTTAATGCAGAAAGAAATATATTTAAATATGATTTGAGTGGCCGAAAACTCGTCTTGGTGACTTTTGAGATAATTTGTTCCTTTTTCATTGAAAAGGTCAAATTTTTGAATAATTTTTGAAACACTGAAGAAGGTGCAAATTATTTGCCCTTACTATCAAGCAACTATGCAGCGAGTTGTAGCAGGGATTTTTAGTGCATTCAAGAGGAGAAATCTCTAGAACAAAACAATGTTTTTATTATTACATTAATTACTTGTCAAAAAGGCGCTCGAAAAGGCACTCCACTCGCATCAAATGTCGCTGAAAAATTTTTCTTTTTTTGTGGGTATCTCTTGATCATTATAGTTTAGTTAATATTCCTTAAACTGATACCATCAGTTACACCAAAAATTATCAGTTAATCGAATATGTCGGAATAAAGATGTAAAAATACACCAGCAAACAGAGTCAATGAAATGGTAAAGCTATCAATGAACAGAATATATCATTGGAGACCATCAATTTATTGAATATCATGTATAGAATTGTTGGTTTTAAACACATGACCTTTCATAAATTATTCTGATGTTCAACATGATGAAAACAGTCATTGAAACTCATTCACTAAATGTTATGATTTATATAGGACCAAGCCGAAAAAGGTGAAAAATGTGAGCAGAAATGAGATGGGCGACACGATTGGACGTGTTCACTTAGGCAAACAAGATTTAACTAGCATGAAAGTCAGAAGAGTAAAAGCGCTTCGAACGTCTGGAAAACGAAAATTGGAGAAATCAGAAACGAATGATATAAATGAAGAATAATATGAATCTCTTAGTTGAATCATGAACTGTCGTTTCAAGTGATTTTTATGTTATTGTAATGAACTTTTCTAGAAAGATCATTTTTCAAAATGAATTCAAAATTTCAGAATTTCTCGATTTAATATAGTATTTGCACTTTTTGAGAATTTGAAATGTGATTTTTAAAATAATTATAAGTAAGGTAAGATTTTTTTGGGATGGACAATGTTGTTTATTTACAATTGACTGAATTTCAATATAAAGTCATCTTTATATGTCAATATATATAATTGAGTCAACGATACATTTGTGAGTCGGCAATGCGGTACATGAGGATATTGATATACATGGTGTATGCCTAAAGTATTGACTGGTCTTAATTTACAATGACAACTAATCTACCTGATTTCCATCATTCAATTTCTACAAAATCAAACTGAAGTCATATTTGATTTTACATGAAAAATATAATTGAATTTATTTTTTCCTTCACGAATAATATCACAAGCACCAGCAAGTTTGAAAACTTAATTGAAATTTTTTAATCTGAAGTACTCGATTGGTGTACAGATGGTACAATTTTCATATTCGCACCACTGTGGGGTGACCAAAATCTTGCACTATCAACAAAAGGGTCAATATTTGTTGGGAACTAATTTGTTTACACTTAGTTCTTGAGGGAATTACTCTTTTAAGAGTTATTCCATTATTTAGCTGCATCATCCTACGATTCTCCAGATGGACTGGCATCAAGAATTTGTTTGTTGTGTTGCCGAGTGCATTTCTTGTTCACTCTCAGTAACGCAAATTATGTTTACATAATGTTACTACTCTTCATAATCTTTGTATCCTTCTTGTTACTACCTTGTTTGGTACATTCATAACTATATTCTTTTTCAATCAGAAGCAAGAGCCTTTTGATAAATTGATTCTCTTTCAAATGATTAAATATTTAACCTTTCAATGGCAGTGTAATTAGGGATTCTGCAGGTGGTACACAAGTGTACCGCTAACGTCTTCATATTGTGCTGTTAAATATTGTAAAAATCCATATCAAACTTATTTGTGTAATGTAATCTCATCTGTAAAATACCTTTCAATCTGTATACACTAAATCTCTATTGTGAATCACACAGGCTACAGATCATGCAGATAATTTATACCAGCAAAGTTGGTCCCAAGTCATTGGAAAAGCATTAAAAAATCACTTTAAGTAGTATAAAAGTTACTTTACCTTATTTTTTTATGGAATTTGGGAAGACTTATCAGTAAAAGAAATACTTCAGTGTTAGAAAGATATATTTTTTCACAAAAGTTATTCAATCTATTGCTTGATGAATGCCATACTCCAAATGGTGGTAAAACTGGTTTTTGATAAAACCAAATTTAAAAAATGACCAATTTTATCAAAATGTAGCAAAGAATATATGAAAGCAATCCTTGGGTAAATTTTTCTTTAGTTTTTTTCAGTTTTTATTAACTTACTGCAGCTGAAGGAATTTCTGTTTTAGTTGTAATATCCAAGTAGATAATAAAAATAGAAGCAAATACAATACTGATAATGTGAAAAGAGATGAAAATGAGGTCAGAATCCTTGATATGTAGTTGTTATGAGTGTTTCCAAACAAGACTCAAAACTGCAGCAAAGAGTATATTTATACAAACACAAATTGTGTTGATGGAAGTGAACATATATCATAGCAACACACCAATCCTAATCTTAGCCTGTCATCAAAATCCAGCAATGACTCACCATAAAACTTAGAATTCCAATATGTAGAACAATGACTTGCCATAAAATAAGAATTCCACAGCTATGAAATAGAATTAACCTCTTAAGGAGTTGATTTTTAACAGTAGCCAAGTGTAATATGTGTAGCTCTGTAGGAAGCTGATGGAATTGAGGATGGCAATGATTATCAGCAGAATCTTTGAGATTTCAAATTTGAAATGGATCTGGAACCACTATTAGACTAAAATGATGAAAATTGACCTTTGGAAATGGGTGCTTTTAGATTTTATGGCAATAAGATTGCTATAGTTTATCTCTTAGACAACATAAAGCTTTTACAGATATCAGTATGCTTCACTTCAATGGGTGTATCATTATTATTATTAAATCTTTTTTGCTTAATTCCATCGTATTCATTAAAAAACTCCCAGTATTGTCTAAGCATGTTTTTTGTCCAGTGACACATCTGTTTCCTAGTGAGTATATATGTTTTGTAAGTAAATTGCATTTGAATTTAGATTTTACAACTTAAAGTAAATTTACTGAATCTGAAACAATTTTAACATTTTCTTGATTCTTTTCCAATTTTTTCATACTTTTTCCTACAAATAAAACTTGAAATGATGAAGCCAATAACAGCACTGCTTTACTGAATTTGAAAAATATTAGTGCTTGTAAAGTTTTATAGTTGTGTCCTGAGTGTTTCAGTTACACAGTTATTATTTTAGATTATTACTTAATACCGGGGCTTTATCCCACATCATCAACCAGTTTTATTCTAAGTATCCCTCGGGATTACAGGCACTGATGCTCCCATTAATTTTATTTGAATTCTTGAAGTAGAAAATCTATTCAAAGGATTTGAAACTAGAAAAATTGCTTTTCCAAAAAATCTAGCATTTAAATGAATTTTTAAGGATAGTAAGTATATCTGATTTATGTTGGATGTTGAAAGCCAAATAAAAAATTAGACTTGTTACTAATGATCCAAAATTTTCAAATGTGTGGATTCTATTTCAGTGCTCCGTAGAAACAAATCAGGCATGCCACATTTTTATTTGTACCTGAAGTAAATTGAGTTTAACTATGATACGGGTTAAGTAACTCTCTTTTAACACCTCTAGCATATACCATTGATTTTAGGCACAAAACGAACCATTCACCAATCAGCATTTGTGCATTTTAAAATATTGTTCTTGGATTAACTTTTTTCAACTTGCCTTATTTCTTTGTCATGTACTACGTAGATTTCATCGAAAATAATTTTGAACTTTTAAATAAGCGTAAAGCAGAAGGGAAAATTTCATAAGTAAAAATGATGCTTTTGATGGTCCACTACTTGTATGCATGAGATGTTACGCTTTCAAAAATAAGTGTAAAATATAATTTAATAATATAGTAAAAGGAACCAGTTAAATGAGCCTGGAAAATTTTCGATTAGTTGACATCTAATCAATCATACATGACAAAAGTGTAGTATTTCCATATGTAGAAAAAAGTTTAATGAGATAGCAGAAATGGAAATAAACTATACATTTGTTCGAATGAAGTACGTAAAATAACAGCAATCACTACTTAAAGTTACATAGGCCGACACATATCGTTGCTCTTTTGATCATTTTCATCTTCCTCCATTTTAGCAATAATTGTGTCCCCTTGTGAATGCCTAAAAAAACAAACAATTATAAAAACTATATATTAATTAAAAAATTATATGAATAATTAAAATAATGAATTTTGAAATTGCAAGAAAATTTTAAAAAAATCATAAATCATGCTTTTTGAAAATATACACGTATTGCATAACTTGCAGGCCTTCATTGTATTTACTCACAATTTTAGGCCCTTTGAATGAGTTTCTGACACTCACATTTTGCCATTTCAATGTTGAATTTGTTGCCAGTAGGGATATTACCAGTAAAAAAGAACTATACATCCATTCGGTATTTGGTTCTCAAAGGTCACAAAATTGTGATCTATAATAATTTCTGCAATATTTAAGTGCAGTTACTTACTCTGCTTTTTGCTCCTTAAGCAGCATTTTCCATTTATTATACTTTAAAATGCAAAAAAATTGAATTAATACTTAGTTTGATTTGAATCGAAACAGTGTCGTACCTTCGAAAATGCTCTGTACCCTTCCTCTTTTCATTGAGCCTTAATGAATCCACCTGAGTCCTAACTCCATTTCTGATTTTATTGGAATGTGCTTCATTTGCTGAACAAATTGCTGTGTTACTACCATCGTTTACTTTTTCATCCGCCATGTAAATATCGTTATCCCCGCCAGATTCTAGCTAAGACACATGAAGGAGTATACATGAATATTCGAAAGCATACATCCAAAGTACTGAAGCGTCTTTGAAAGTGGACATACAGCATTTTTCATAGTGATTTTTTGTCTATATATAGCTTATATATACATACGTGTATTTCAAAAAGTTCTAATTTGTAATAAGGATAAATAACATTAATAATTTTTGATAGAAAACGGGCAAAACCCATCAATATCAAATATTATGCAATTGGATAAAATTTTCTTAACATGAAGAAAAATTAACCGCATATAGTAAAGAAAATTTGCCAAATAATAATGAAATTTTCATAACTGATTACAAAAACGGATGCATATCATAAAATAACAAACAATGTAATGTTAATAGTAAAATTGATTTACCTCTTGCTGGAAATCTGAATGTTTATTGTTCAAAATCTCATTGTTTTCCAAGGAAAACTGAAATCCACTATGCCTTCTGTGATGGCTGTTAGCACTTATACTCACCTCTTTACTCTGTAAGTCATTCTGACCAAAACCTTCTAGAACATTTTTCTCGAATGAAGGAGAATTATCCGATTGCATTGGGGATTCTAATGGGGAATAATTCCCTGATGCATGTATCGATGGATTCCGTTTTCTCCTCTCTTCACATTCACGTCTACTATTATTGTGTAGCAAAATGAGCATTTTCTGCTCTAATCTGTTATTTGACATCTGAAGTGCAGAGTACCTTGCAGATGCTGCAGATTCTACCAACTCAGCAGATTTCTAAAAAACGCAAACAAATTTACTCATTATTCCAATTTTTTGTTCATTCGCACCTTGAGGGTAAGTCACTTTAAATCACTCAAAGCTATTTTCGGTTGAATTAAAATGAGCCACAACAACTTCATTCGAGAGTTACTGCCAAGTGCACAGTGACAAATTGACTTCAATATATATATAAGCCGTTAGTACCTCAGACTACTATGAATCATGGCTTACGCTTAATCTCATATAATGCTACAAATAAAATTTAATCAACTCGTAGAATTTGAAAGAGTACACATTACACAAAATGAGGTGTTTTAGGACAGGATTACTGGATTCCTGAAAAGAACAAAAGAACCCAAAATATGGTAGAAGAAACTCTAACCTAACATTCTCGACTGAAAAGTATATAATATGAAATAGTGGATACCAAATTTCATTAAATTTCAACGGAAAAACAAACAATAATTATTAACAAGGATAGAAACTGCACATATAAAGAAAATCTACATAGTTTTTTAAAACCAGCCCTATAGTGTACGAATCAAGAATATAACAGGTCACAAAACTACATCCAATTGATATAAGAAAAAGTATTTGATCGTAATAACATGGCAGATATTGAAAATATATATTTCAGTTTGAATAAAGTCAAATGATTTGATATGGATCATAATAAAGGTTATATTCTCTATCATAGTGGCATTGATTTGTTCCACCATACACGTACAAGGTAAATTAGACTATATCAAAAATATTTGACTTATACATCAGATTTTCATTTTATGGGTATATATTATTTGCGGTTTAGATGAATCTGCTGGACAACTGAAATTATCTTTTTACCGTGAAAATATTGTCATCATATATTTTAAACAAATTTTGTCTAAATTATATAAATCCACAACTAAATGCACCCTTTTTCTATAAAAAATTTAATCACCATTAGAGTAAAATTGCATAATTACCTTACTCTTATCCAGCATTGCTTTTAGTTTTACAATCATCTCTTTGCTATCCATTAATTCAGCCTCCAAAATTGCTGTACGTTCTTCAGCTCCATCACTCATTTTTTCACTATTTCTATCCCTAAAAAAATTTACCTCTCCAGCCACTTCCGAATAATCACTTCTAACAAAACCGCATTTTTGACAAAATTGATGGGGATTTTCACGTTCAAATAGCTCTTGCGCAAGTCTAGCCGCAACTTTTGGGAGTGATTTTTGACATTCATCTAATTGCTTAGATAAATTTTGACAGCACCTTTCTGAATTAGTTGCTCGCTTTTCGATGGCTTCAACATAATTTTCCCTGGCTCTATTAGAAATGAAATACGAAATACATAGATGGAGCATTTAATGATGTACAAAACCTTGTTTCCTGCACTTTTATGTGGAAACTTTGGATACAACAAATTTGTCGGCATTACCAAATTAATTGTGGTGTCAAAATTCTTTCAATTCCAAAAATTTTAAAGCTAAACTTTGATACGGTATTATTCTTTATTTAATTGTTACAAGTGAAAATCTTTAAATGCGCATACATTATATACAGAGTTTGCTACAATTATTTCAGTTCATTAAATCATAATGTTTTTATTAGTAGAATACATACTATTTTTGTACATATATATATATATATACCTTTGTAATAAAAAGAAAAGCATACGAGTAAGTTCTTTGAACTGTAGCACAAATATAGAATCGACAAACATTTTCGAGTGATTTTGCATTTAGAATACAAGGGCATAGTTCAAAAATCTTACCTGTGCACAACCGAACAAGTAGCATATGATGCCAGTTGCCTAGTGAGATCGTCAATGCTTAAGTTTTGTCTCCGTACAGTATCCCTGTAAAGTTCATGCAGAACAAATATCATAAATTTACACGAAAACATTTATCACGGACTGCAAAGCAGAATTTAAAATTCTACTATTATGTTGCATTGAAATAGGCCGATAAATCATGGCACATATTGATGTAATTATACATATAGGAACACAAAATAGCACTTTTAATACTTTTAAATACTACTAACAAAATAATATACGATTAGGTACATTAACACAGGAATAATATCAAAATTGAGATTGAATAAATTTAGAATAAAGGTCAACTTGAGTTAAAGTGCATAAAGATTATATAATTATATACATTTATTTCATTAGTCACCTTAACTCCTGGTTATCCTCATGCAAAGTATCATTTACTTGCATTGCCTCTTTTACTTGCCTTTGCATTCTGCGAAGCCAATAATGTCTATCTTCAGTAATTTTTTCATTTTTTACCCTATTCGATTCCTTTACCTGTTTTGCGCATGCAAAATCTTTGAATTATGGCAACATTATATACATATGTGAGTACATATTAACTAAAAAATCATATTGTCTAAAAAAAGGGGTAAATAATCGATATAGATATGATTTAAGACTAGCCTTTTCATTTCTTTCCTGTGAACGGAGCCTTTCTTCTTCAAGCAAAAAAAGCTCCTCGCATTTCATAACATCTATTGCTTTTTCATATTCTGAATAATGTCCGTTCTGAGCATTATTCCTTTTGTGCCTATTCAAGCCAAAATAATTTGGGATGCTAGATTGATCTCTTATATTTTCAGTAATATCATATTTGCAATTTAAAGGTGCTGTAACAGTGTGTTGATTTGTGTTGCGGTTATTGGATGTAGCCTCTTTTGGAAAATATAAATCATCATGGTGTAATTCTAAAGTTGGATTCACTTCTGAATGACAGATTTTATCACTACTTAAATGATCACGCACATTTATGTGCATAGGAAAAGTTGCCATGTTGTCATCGATTATATCCTCTTCTTCCATGACAGTAAATCGTGCTTGATATGCTCTTTCCGATGCGAGTCTAAGCTTGCTGCGCATTGACTCTTGAGTTTCTAGTTCAACAGTTTCATTTAAAGTATGTTCACAATGCAAGTCGAATTCTACCGGGCATGATACTCGATCCACATATTCTTCAATTTCTTTAGGGGAAAATTGCTCCCACAACCTTGCATTTTTAAATTTCTGTGAACAAATTTGTGTATTTAGAGCCATCTGCTCCAAATACACAGAAGTATATTCACCAAACTTTGAATCATTTCGAATGAATTCCAAGCATTCCCAAGGAAACAAGGCATACATGAAATGTAAATACCGAATCACAAGGTGAAAGAGTGCAGATTTTGATTGAGTTAGTACACTAGATCCCATGGCAACATTGAATGTGGATCTACGGTAGGCCCTTGCCCTGAATCCCACAATAAGGTCCAAAGTCTTTAGTTCTTCTGTTACATCATCAGTTTTACGTATTGGAAGAGAAATGATATGCACTGTAGCGCTTACCAGTTCATCGCAAAATTGTTTACCAACTTGGCCACACAAGCGCTCAGGTTGGTTAGCTTTGCTAGGCTGTCCCAGCCAATTGTACAAATGCATATTACTAATGAGTTGAAGTCCAATGAGGCAAGGACAGCATATATTTTGGTCATTGTCAGATGAAAAATTTAAATTCATTCCTACAACATATTCAGCTCCTGCCATGCGAAGCTCAGTTGTCTGATATTTTCCTCTTTCGCTACAAAATGATTTTGCACCTAGCCATGACAAGGGCTTCATAGTTTTCTTACTTTCACCAGCCCATATTCTAATTCCTTCTATTACAATGTGTTTTTCATTAACCTTAACATCAACACGCATAATGTGATGATCAGCTGGGATAGAGCATGTTTGGCTTTGCATACTTGCTGATATACTGTTAAATTCCTTCTTTGGCACTACAGGTCTTAAGGAGTAGTGATAGGGTTGATTGAACTCATCCCTTAAGGTATTTTCAGATACAAACATTTTCTGCTCATTATTTTTAGTGGACTTATACACCTTCGATTGATTTCTTTCATACTCTGGAGCTGTATTTTGGGAAAAATACATAAAGAAAGCAACACGTAAGCCTTCCATGAGCTTGGAAATATGTAAACTTTGCAAAGTTGCTGTTTGAGGTAGGACGAGTAACAAGCACTTTAAAGAAATCTCTAATCCTGTAAATGTCAATATTCTGAATTTTGATGATGATTCATGATATTTTGCTTTTGAGCCATGTTGAATGATAGGCCAGCCGTCAATAAGGACATGAAGCAAAGCATCAAGAATGATTGGGCTTCTGATGAGGAAATGATTCCTTTCAGATTTTTCAGCTTTAACATCATCATGAAAAAGAACAAGTCGTAATAGTAGAAGAGTTGATTCTAGTTGAAGGGACTTTTCAGAAAATGGAACAAATTGATTCACTGCAATTGAAGAGGAAAACTCAATTATATTTCTGCAGAAAAAATAAGAGGAACGTAAATGAAATGCTAGTACGGACCTGTGAGATCACAAAGAATTCCTTTAAAAGCTTTTGCAATTTGAACAGCATGTTCTCTAGAGAGGACAAGCACCAGTGTCACACCGGGATTAACATCTGAACATATCTCATCGGGGTCGGTTGACACAACTTGAAGTAATGAATAGGCACAAGAGGGTACAATTGGAATTGCATTTGTAAAGAAATCGGCTAAAACATTTTGCAGTTGAATCAAACGTGTGTGTACAAAGCCCAATGCGAGATTAATCCACAGATTCAATGATTTTGAAATGAAACGGGTGCTTAAATCGCGATGAGAACGATAAGGTGACACAAGAGATCGCAAGGTACTAGTCGCGCTCTGGGTTGGTACTAATCTATTACAATTATTTTCTGATGGCCAGATGACGACTAAATAAGAAAATAGTGCAAGGGCTTGCTCGTCAGATAGTGCGTCCCGACTTTTGATCTCCCGTAATACGGCGTCGAGAAGAACCAACGAGTGCTCGCCTTCCTCACATCTATACTTCCGAAGCTGCGACGCAACATCAGCCTGAAGTACACCCGCACGAACAGTTTGCAACAAAGCATTTCGCAAAGGCCCATGCATTCCTAGACCACAAGTTCCACATTACTGATACTTGAATATCTTCTCCACGACGTTTAAAGTGCGAGATCGGTGTAATATCGTTTTTTCCGACTTCAACAAATGAAGAGTACTTTTGACCGCTGATATCAAATCAAAGTAGAAACTGAATGTTTGACCCACAAAATTAACATGAATGTGAGTGTTCTGCGGTACTATTCTTCCTCTGTCAATTTCTCTTCAAATGATAGAGTGAAGTGCAACCACTTAAGCCAATAAAATTATGCAACGGCTGTTTTCAGACAATTATTTTTGAGTTTCTGAACTATTTGATAAAAGTCTAACCGTGCAAGAATTTCCGTAAAACGAAAATAATAATTCATTTGTCTGAGGCGAAAGCTAAAATGACGAAAAGGCATAAAGCCCAAATTGCATGGAAAGGAACTGATACAACCCTCAGAAAGCCTCTCATTTGCCGCCAACGGAGTAAAGAAATGGAGCTGTCCATTTAGAACTTATTTCACCAGTTGATATTTATACTCAAGTTCATCTTTGAGAGGTGCCAATGGCTCATTCATATACCTGGCTACAAGCAGTACCCATTCCTTCCCTGGGCCTTCCTAAAGCGACTTAGGACTTTTGTATCATGCTACGCTAGCCTCTGGGTCACTTCATGTTGATCGGCCCTCAACCGTGCCATCATTATGATTACCAGAACATGGATATAAACAGGAACCGCAGTTATTTGCGCAGTGGGAAATAAAAAAACTGATTACCACGGTGATGCTCATATTAAATTTTCCATACTTCAGGGAAAATAACTGATGCCAAGGAGCTAAATGAAACTAGATTGAGGCAAACAGTAGAACACAAAAAGACTTCCCAATGACTATATTTAAAAGTGGGAAAAGAAATGAACTCATCTACTTATCATTTACTATATTAATCTCCTCTGAATGCATAACTTCTTTCACTATTAATGTAACTCCTCTCAATATAATAAACATAGTAGTCTTTTGACAGTTGTAATATCTTACAAACATGAAAATAACAAGTCATTACAATTAAAATTGCAATATCCATGTTGCTACAAACTTAACAGTTTGATCTCTTCTCCTTTACTATGGAAAGGAAGTGTGGAACAAAAAGTTTCTCATCAGCTGCCGGGCAAAGCAAGGGGACTTTACTGTTGTTGGGTATTGCAAAGGTTTGGACTTCATCAGTTTTGATGCATCAATAAAAGACATACTGCAACAAATATGAAGAATTAATGCAGTTTCAGTATCTGGCCTGCTAGCAAATGCAGCGCATGAGACCCAATTTAAACAATACCTTGTCCTTTGCAAGATTGAAATCATTAAATTCCATTGACTAACATTTGAATGGACTAGAGGATCTACAAATCAGACTTACAGTATCATTTAGAATGGACTAACATGGCTACTGCAGGAATTAACATGCCACATGGACTATTACTGCCCAGCATTTGCCAGACAACAATATGCCAACATTATCATGCCCAAGGCATATACAAAAGACTACTAATGTAATAGACATTTTGGATAAAACAAGTGCACTTTTTTTATCTTGCACAGAAAAATATATTTTAATGATTAAAATGCAAAAAGACAAAAAGGCACATTTGATACTTTGAAATGTATTTCTCCTCTACTAAGTTCTCTGATTCAAAATCTAGTTTTGTTTTAATTGAAATATTTACCCTGTGCTACTGCAGAGATGAATAAAAGGCATGATTTTTAATTTTAATGCCTGTTTTTATGATGTCTTTTGAATTTAAGATTTTGATACCTTTAAGATAGTTTCAAATTTTTTGAAATGTTTTTAACTGAAGTACAGGAAATGGATACTTTGAAGAAAAATTTTGATTTATGTAATCTAACTTCTAACATTGAGCGATCAATCAGCAAAAATCTTCTTTTAATCAAAGTATTTAGTACACATATGAAACAAGCCATTTTTGAGTATATTTATGAGCCATGATCTTTTTTACCAGCTGTAAAGCATGGTATTTTGAGGAAAATAAAATTTGGTATTAGTTGTTCAAAAAACTTGAAAAAGCATTACAATAATTGACCATTTCTCAATTGACTATGGTAACTGATATTCAGCTCAACGTAACTTCCTTTTCATTCTGTTTTTTATAAAAATCAACAAAGTTTTAATTCTTTTTATTTTGTTGTATCAAAAGTTCTCCAATCTCATTGTAAGTAATCACTTTAAAATTATAAATGAATGACATCAGTTCCTCCCAAAAATGGTCATCTAGTTTAGCTTGCTTTGCAGTATACCAAGCTTTTAAAATGAATTTAACTCCTTGATATCATTCTGGCTTGAATATCAAGTTGAGACAAGATGCGAATGTTTTTTTTATCAAAATGAGTATTCATATCTTTATACTTTATGGTAATTCATATTGCTTTTATATATCTCTGATAAAGGGGTAGCATCAGACTGAAATTTGAAAATTATTTTACCACAATGAGTAAAAGCTGCAGACTATTTTTGACATTGTAGAATATGATGGTTATCTTCATAAAAAACTATATTTGGCACCTCTTCTCATTTCCTTCCTAGTCCACAACCTAAATTCTGTTCGTGTCAAAAATTAAAAAATAATTTATGTTTCAAAGCGATATGTCTTTTAAGGTGAAAGGGAAAAAGGCAAAAAAGTAAAATGGGAAAAGAGCAATGAAGCAAAAAGATACCTCGTGTGTCATCTCGAACATTAGCAGCAACTCCAAAACTTGCATCACCAGTGGCAAAACATATCCATGTTAAACCCAAAACGAGTCACAGGTTATATTTTTGAAGAGAAGTGTATGTGGCATGATCCGGGTCCTGCGTTACTCCATAGGTAAGAATTGGTTAATTTACTAATGAGCGTTGATGATCATGAGCTTATCACTGTAAAGATGGGTGGAACCCGCACGTCATTGGGAAAATGTAGAAACTAAGCGACGTTTTCACAACTTATTAAATGCGAGCGGAATGATTGATGTACTAGTTAGAATCAGAGGGAGACATGCATTTATCGAAGAACTTCAATATGTTCATGATTCTGTTTACGTGGAAAAGATAAAGGTTTTATTTTAAAGTCTTCAATATGTCAATCAATGCAAGTTTTATGTAAAGTGTCCACAATTTAAAAAAAATTGGAATGAAATGTAAATATCCTTAATATTTTTGCCCATAAGCGTTTATTATAAAAATACTTTGATAGAGGCTGCTCCATTATAACAATGTGTTTATATTTCATTGGACTATAAATCAAAATGTATGCGCATAGGTTCGACTCTTGTTTTACATTTTTTACATAGGTGCATCAAAATAAAATTCATTCGAATACTGCTTTAAGTTATATTTTTTCAATATAAGTCATTAAAATAATTTATATTTAGAATAATTCCACTAACTCTCTCACTTACAGCAAACTTGGTCAAAAACTGATTTGTTAGGACAGCAAAATCAAGTACTGCATCCAAATATCTGAAGCTGTACTTGCCTCAAAATAATTTTTATTCTTTTTTGTGAAAATTAGCTAAAAGTGAATTTGTTGCATCAAAAGTGTACTGCAAATGCATAGCTCTTAGATGTGTTCCAGTAAATCATTTATACTCATGACCAGATAATGAGCGAAAATAACGGTGGCAGTGCTGGAGAAGATGCGTCATTCAGTAAAGGTGCCTTTGAAATTGCAACTCTCGCTGCAGGTAGTTCAATTCAGTTGGTTGACTCAATTTTATCGGGTAGAGTTCAAAATGGGTATGCCCTAATTCGTCCACCTGGACATCATGCCACTGCAATGGAGGTATGGAACTTTAATAGCCTATTTTAACATTGTTGAAAAGTCATTCAGACCTTTAAAAACTTATGCTGTGAATGATTCAAGTAAGTAATATAAATTGTTCATTGAAGGTCATATGGTGTAAAGTTTGAAGCTTGCATGGGAAGTGCTGTCAAAGCAGTAATTGAATTTAAGTTAATTGAATAATTTTTCCAATAGTTAGTTAAATTATAGATATTAATGATTATTTTTTACTAAGATGCACTCCTAGCATCAGCGAATCATATTTCCTAGTTTGTTTTTTAAATAATTATTATAGTAAATTTTTAACATGACATTCATATTTGGAACCATGCAATTGCATGGCCACATATTTGTAGTTCATTTAAGCAGCTAGATTGGTTACAAAGTTGTATAAAATATTAAATTAAAAAAAGATGCAACATTTGGCTTATTATTGACAACTAATTTGAATACTTTTTTAGCTAGAGGAAACTCAGAAAAGTAAGTAGCAACATGCCACAGCAAATATAGTGATATTATATCAAGTTGATAAACAGAGCGGAGCAAAAGGAGACGAGTCTCTCAAAATAGATGCAAAAGGCAAAAGAATCTTATTATCTATGGAATGTCTTCCTCCATACTTTAATATGAATATTTATTGAGGCATAAAGTGTCATCACCGTTTTTATGAGTTTGTATAATGAGGAGTTCATTGAAATGAAGCACAAAAGGGCAAAGAGCTAATTTGTATGTGAAAGGGCAAATTTGAATTTATTCTGGCCTTCTGGATTTGCATGTATACAAGATAAAATCTAATAAAAAGAAATTTTTCTAATTCGAAGTGCCAGAAAATTCCAATATTCTTAATTAACCCAAATTTATGAATTTTAAATATCAATGAAAAGGACTGAGTCTTATCATTACAAGTACATGGTAAAAAGCTAAACAGATGTACATTTCATATTGATTTCTTTTGCACTTTTCTATAAAAAATTAAGTTTTATTATTTGAAGGGCATGGGATTCTGCTTGTTTAATAATATTGCAATTGTAGCGTGCCACGTGTTGAAAAATTACCCTCACATAAAACGCATTGTAATTTTTGATTTTGATGTGCATCATGGAAATGGATCACAGGTACATTTTATTATAATAAAAATGATATTTAACTATAAGAGTCTCTGTCAGCATACATTAATTAAACCAATCTTTTGTAACTCTTTTGACAATATAAAAAGTATTATAATACTAATATATTTGGATTTAAACATTTCTATGGCATAAATCTGGTGTCAATGTAGAACAGTATTTGATACTTATATATTTGAGTTACATCACATTTGAAGTAGTTTTTATATTCTACATGGTGCAGTATTCAATGGTGTCATAATTCAAAAAACTTTGTATCATCAAGTCCCTGATTAAACCACTAATGGTAAATAATAAGTAAAGATCAAGCACTATAAAATAGATATCAGGGATCAATTTAGAGTTATTACAAAGCAAAATATCATCCATTTCAAAAGAGTGACAATGAAACCGAAACTGGTATAAATTTACATGAGCTTTATTGCTAAACTACATTTTTGACTTCAAATAAAAAAGATTAGGGGTTGAGCAAATAAAGTGAAATCACCGTGCAAGTTACTGAAGTGATAAATTGTGCCTTTTATTTCCGAAAATATATTTTTTATAATTTAATTTCTGAAAGTTTTTTACTTTTTTGCTACTAATCCTAGCCCACATTAACCCCAACATTTTATGTCCACGCCATAAAGTTGGCTATATTTACTACAAAGTCCCTTAATGGTACTTGTCATCATCAATTTTTGTGTTTTACTTTCATCTCTTACTGTACATAACTTGTAAAATGTTTTTAACAAGTAAAAACCTGGATAAAAAATTGTACAGATATGATTTTCGCCAACTGTGATTCAACATGTATATCTGTACATGTTGATCTATCTGTTTATCGGTTAAAAAAGGATACATAATAATTACAGATAAAGTTTAGGTGACAGATAAGATTTTTTTCTCAATATATCCTGTCTATCTTTGTAGGAAGCATTTGAAACGGACCCTAGAGTTTTGTTTATATCGATTCATCAGGATGGTAATTACCCAAAAAACACTGGAAAAATTGATGAAAGGGGTGCAGGGCTGGGTATGGGGTATACTATTAACATACCCTTGCCCCCCGGAAGTGGAGAGGGGGCATATACTTATGCACTGAAACAAATTGTAATTCCAGCTATTGAAATATTTGAACCTCATCTAATGCTGATATCTTGCGGTATGGGCTTCTAGTTATCGTAGCTTTGGATAAAACGAATTCACTTATAAGAAATATTTTTCACTTCTATACAAAAAGAGGAAAAAGTCATAGTTTGTCCAATTTAAGCTTCAGATTTTCAAATAGAAGCAGTTTTGGATATAAGGAATTTTTGATAAATATAATTTATGAGATACTTTCAAAAGTTCATTATATCCGATGTTATCGCAGTCATACAGTTAGACTCCTCTGAATCGATTCCTTTTACTTAAATAACCTCTATTCATTACTGTTGTTTATCCGGTCCTTGATCAAATAAGATGCTTTTTTTATTCTATACTATGAGTTTGATACTTCAAATCCGTAATCAGTTAAAATCTTTTAAAGTTATATTGAATACTTAGTCCTGGTATAATTTTTTACTGGAAATCTGAGATTCTTTGCAGAAGCTCACCAACAAGTTTGGCATGAATTTCAGCTACAATAAACTCAGGATAGAACGAATTTACTTTGAACACATATTCATTTTAAGTGAATAAATGAAATGTCATATTCAGCTAAGTTGAGCTTCAAATTTTCGGGTATACTGAACTTATGTGGTGGTCCTGACAGATTAGTTATATTTAAAGTTTATTGTTTTTTGTTGGATTTTTTTTGTAATATGGGATATTTTTACCACTTCACTGTGTCAGGTTTTGATGCTTCCTACATGGATCCCTTGGCCCACATGATGCTAAGTAGCGAAGATTTCAGATCAATGACTAGTTCACTCTTAACTCTGGCTGAAAAGTATTGTCATGGACGCATTGCTTTTTTTCATGAGGGGGGATATAGCGATATCTATGTACCATTTTGTGGATTGGCAGTCATAGAGGCTCTAGCTGGATGTAGAACTGAGGTAAATCTATTTATGGCCAACGAATGTGAAATATCAGCCATTAATTCAAACAAAACTACCCGACATTTGCACTTTTCAAAAAAGACAGAGAGACAGAGTTTACTATCCATACTGTGAAGTCAATTTTTAATCCAATTAGATGTACAGAAAACCTCGGATATAACGAATTCTGAATGCATCACATTTGAAAATCTGCTGCTGAACATTGACTTTTTCGTTAATTTTTTTATAATCTTAAAATATAATTGAAGCAAATTCACACTGATATGTATCTAGTTGAGTTCTATATTTTAATCCGAAGTATTTTAAACTTTTCCTAATGAAAGGCAAGATGTTGAACATTGTACCGATCTATGTAACTTTTGTATCCCCAAAAATAAACACAAAATATTATTGTGCTTGTATGTTATTCTGTTATTTCTTTGATATGATGAAAAATGAATTATGAAGCCGCGTATGTAACATTGATTTAGAGGCATTAGATAGAATATTAAAAATAAGGTACAAACTTGGGTAAAAATGACTAATGCAATAGGCAGAAAAGAATTGTCAGCCACGCTGACGATAACTTATCTTTTCCTTTTTTATTTGTGGAAAATATTTTGTTTGCCTTTTATTGATGCCAAATTTCAGATCATGCGGGCAACAATTCAACTGCAACATTTTTTAGCTGTGAGTCGATTATCATGCAATCTGATTAGTGTATTATTTCAGTGTTAATCGACGTTATCAAATTACTGTATGGTATAAATATAGCAGTTTACCCCCCCCCCCTCTTATTCTTATGCAGCATTTAAGAAATTGCTGATTCACTAACCAAATTACTCACTCTTTTTAATTTGCAGACACAGTTATTAGCACTCTCCTTCTTTATTTGCAGAGTAGCTAAGACGCGATCTGAAAAATATGAGTCGTTTAAATTAACTATTTCAGATGACTTCAGTGTGCTATCATTTTAAAAACGAATTTTCAGATATTTCTATACTGTAAATCATAGTGGTAAACGCTATAAATATATAAATGTTATAGGTAGTGGATCCTTTTCTTGAGGAAGCTCAACAGCTTGCCCAGCAGTCCTTGCAGCCTCATCAAAAATCAGCTATTGATTCTGCACAAAAGAATCTTACCCTATTAGAGAATTGTGTTCAAAACAAAAGCCAAATATGAGTTAGCTGCTTATTCCATATTTTTTCTTTTTCAATTACACGACTATTATTGTTTTTATTTAGTTGAAAATGCCTGACTTACTAACTTCATTACTGTTAAGATCGCTGCATTTAATTAAGGCTAAAATAGGTTAAATATGGTTATTTAAAGTGTGGCAAGTCACCGTTGAACTTCAACAACAGTTTATGGTGAGTCATCATTTTGAACTAGAATGTATTGATTAGAAGATTCACTTCTGATTACGCAAGTAGCTTCAGTAGTTTTGTGATTCAGTGTTGTAAACATACTCTATAATATGGTTCCTTTCCTGTCTTGTCTTTGTTTTGGTCTTGTCTACAACTAGATCTTGAAACTGAATCTGTTTAGTTATTTGCTGAGACTAGCAACTAGGCTGCTAACCGGGCACTGCTGTAAATAGATACCCTTGGCATATGAGAGAGGATGGATGAGTATACTTGGACCAAAATCTCAGAACACTGACGGCTAATGTGTATGCACCCAGATAAATTAGTGGTAATAGCTTTGCCAAGAAAAAACTACATTCTGTTGTGTTGCACACATCAAACAAATCTTACATGTGTACAGTGCACATATGAAAAAAACCAAGGTACTGGTAACATTGATGTTAACGTAATGGGCATCATTAAAGAGTATCTAATATTTATGCTTGGCATTAAAAGAAAAAAATTGAAAACCAAAGTCAAGATTTTTATAGCTGCTACTTCATCTTTTGTTCAAGACTGTAAAATGATATATACATAGATTTTCAAATCTAGAATTCAGGCTACAAATCTTATTCTACAGATTAATTTTTTTAATTCAGACTTTTTTACTCCTATATCATGTTTTACACTATTTATCAGTCCAAATTTGCTCCAAAACATGATGCCATTCAATCTTTTATTAGGACTTACTGTAGAATATGGTGGAGATTACAAATTTATTGCACTTGCATTTGAAACATACTCAATCTTTAAGCCTGTACTTTGGTTACCTACCCAGCTTTCTCATTGCCTACTTGTCAGAAGCACTGTTATCTATGTGGTATTAGAATCTCTGGCACAGTAGTCTAAGTTTCATTCTCATCTTTTTTATCATAAACATGCTTGTTTTTAATTTTTGTTTACTTTTGTATTGTTTTCTTGTTTGCTTTTGCACATTACTATTTTTTGCCTTGCCTATTGCTGCAAGTAAAGTAATGTGGCATCTCATATTCCATTTTTACCTGAGATAATGATATCAAGTCTTTTTGGTAATAATAAATTTTAATCAGAGCTTGTGTCAGGATCTAATATGTTTTCGCCGTTTATCGTTTATTTGTCTACGATTCTTTCAGGGATTTGTGATTATATCGATCTAATTCGGTTTGTATGTGCAAGCTTAGGTTGATAATGTTGACGAGATTCACTCTCATCAACACATGAATTAAGATTAATGGAAAAGTATTGAACGTGTAGTATTTCAGTGTTATATTGTTCTGGTTTTATGATTTACACTTGATACGATTCGTTAGTCTTGACAGTTTGACAAGAGAATGAGTGAGAATACTTCTACGGAGTTGGTGCAGCAACTAATTTTACAGAATCGACAACTAATGCAGCAAGTTGAGATCCTACAACAACAATTAACAATAAGTGTTCAAGAACAGCAGGCAGAAGTAACAGAACAATCATCGCGTATTTCTACAGATATTCGTATGGAACGCGAACCAAAGATATTGATTCCGGATGCATTTCATGGTGATCGAAAGAAATCGAAGGCGTTTATACTTCAGTTGAAAGTGATATTTTGTGCGCAACCTTCTCGCTTTATTTCAGAAAATTTGAAGGTGTTATTTGCTATTAATCTTTTACGAGGCACGGCATTCGAGTGGATAATGCCTTTTTTGGAATCGGATCATGCAATCTTAAACTCTTTTGAATCCTTTGAGAGGATGTTTACTGTTACATTTTGTGATATTAACCGTCCACGGCAAGCTGAATTCAAAATATTGGAGTTAAAACAGGGTAAACGTTCAGCCAGTCTATATATATCCGATTTCCAGTGGCTTTCTACGGAATTAGGGTGGTCTGGAGCAGCTTTAATAGGTATATTTTATAAAGGATTAAATCATGAGATAAAGAGCTCTCTGTGCAATCATGACCGCCCAAATACTATTGAAGAATTCTATGATTTAGTCGCTCGGATCGATAATCGTCATATGGAGTATAGGCAGGAAGTTCGAACAGAGCAAAAATTTCAATCAAGTTTTATTGCTAATAATATTCAAACGACTAATAATAAAGCTGATGATATGGTGATTGGAATGACTTGTGGTTCATTATCTAATGCTGAACGTGAAAGGCGATTTAGGGAAAATCTTTGTCTCTATTGTGGAGAACCGGGGCATGTCAAATTTAAATGTCAGAAAAGGAAGAGTCGTAGTAAGAATCGCCATCATGGAAATGATATTCAGAACATTATTGGGTCGACTCGAGGTAATAATGAAGATAATATAATCTGTTTATTTTGTGGGTCCGATTCTCATGACAACTTCCTGTAATAGTCCGTTAAATACCCTACAATATAATTCTATGAAAGTTAAAATTCCTGATCAAAGAAGTGAATTAATTGCAATGACCCTGGAGATTAAACTCAAACAACACTATGTTAAAGTTTCAATTGGAGATAGTGAAATGAGAAAATTCAATGTATGTGCTCTAGTTGCTTCAGGGTGTGATCGTTCTCTGATAAATTATGAGTTTGAAAAATCATTAGGATTGAAATTTTACCCCCTTGAATGTCCCATTATTTTCGAAGTTATTGATGGCACCCCATTACCATCAGGAGCTATGAAGTATTATAAAATAGGTAATTTAATGATCGATAAAATTGAATTTGAGTTCAAATTATATGTAGCTCATTCGAGCCATTCTGAAATTATTCTGGGCATTGATTGGCTCAAAGAGTATAATCCGAAAATTGATTGGTAAAAAATAACACTAGAAATGAATATTTTCAAAGCACACAATCTTGTTTGCAAGGGGTGTATGAGTGGAGCAGAAGTAGCTCAACTACCTAATAATGTACCTGCCACGAGTTTGAGTCTTGACGAACCTTTTTGAATTTGAATTCTAGTCATAAAGTTTTTAGTACTGAGAATGATAATTTACTACCCGATGACAATCCTACCAAAACACCCAAATTTGATTCAAACCTAGATAAGGAATTAAATGAAATTCAGAAAATATTACCCCCCGAATACTGTGAATATAGTTCTGTTTTTTCAAAATCTGAAGCTGATATCCTACCAGAACATCGAAAATATGATATGGAGATTAATATAATACCCAAACAAAAGGTACCTTGGGGTCCAATATATCCCCTATCTGAACCTGAATTGAAAGTTTTGAAAGATTATCTGGATACAGAATTAAAGAAGGTTTTTATTCGACCTTCCACATCTCCCACGGGAGCCCCTATATTCTTTGTTAAGAAAAAGAGCGGAGAATCGCAACCAGTTATAGACTATCGTGGATTAAACGCAGTTACTATCAAGAACAGGTACCTATTACCTTTAATACATGAAATGTTGTATAAGTTCTCGCACGCTCGCATATTTTCTAAGATTGATTTACGAGGTGCCTATAATTTTGTACGGATAAAAGAGGGGGATGAGTGGAAAACCACTTTTTGTTGCCGCTTTGGGCACTTTGAGTATCGAGTGATGCCATTTGGGCTAACCAACGCCCCCGCTGTTTTTCAAACTTTGATGAACAAAATTTTGCATGAGTTTCTGGACGTTTTTTGCATTGTATATTTGGACAATATATTGATATATTCTAAGAATTTAGAACAACATCAAAGCCACGTTCGAAGTATTTTGAAACGTCTATATGATCATAAGTTATATGCCAAGTTTGAATAATGCATATTTTTCGTTACAAAGATTGAATTCCTGGGATACATTATATCTGATACTTGTATTGAAATGGACTCAAAACGAATATTGAGCATAGACACCTGGCCTACCCCGACAAACGTGAAGACATTACAATCATTTTTGGGGTTTACGAATTTTTATCGAATGTTCATTTCAAAGTACTCAAG
>JAULBW010068343.1:0-34060 GCA_032358265.1 Vaucheria bursata
TATAGGTGAACATAGACAAACATTGATGAACATGGTAGAGCAGTTATGCTGTAGCAATTTAAAGAGATAGCAGGACCGGCAAATATCCTGACAATATACATATATTAATTAGATTGTATCTCTGTTGCCAAGAATAAATTCGGTAGCACAATGAAATACGAGCTATTTTCATGCAAATTGGACTTAAAGCTAATGTGAACAAATAAAGCAATAACAAATAACATGATGCACAATCAATTCCTAACATAGGCACAGCTGAGAAAAATATGATTGATAAGTGCAGCTATTTTTACTTTCCTACAAAGCGTGGAATCCATTGAAAATGATTCTTAATATTTTATAAAGTTGCGTGTTCTATTATGTATCTCTGAACTGTAGCAATGCTGGATGAAGCCAGAATCCACTCATGAAGAAATTGGCATTGTCACTGTAGCTGCTTCATACTGCCTTCTACCATAGTTTTTCACTTTCAAAACATTTTGACGGTTTCAGCACACAAACTTGATTATCTTCCATTCTTTTCTAAGAGCGTAATATATTACTACCTTCTACTAATTTTGAGACCGTTTGAAACAAACGTTTTTCGACACTCCGAAAGGCTTTTTATATTCTAACAGTTCATTCATTAGGCTTTTCCATGTTCCAGAATTTTTTGGTATTAGACAATGTAGCACTGAAGTCGGCATACGAAACTGAGCTTGATAAGAGTCCGACTAGTAATATCATTGAAACTAACAACAAATTGACATATTGAACTTACGTAGCCTCAAAACTCTTCTTATTACATTTTAGCGATAAAATGGCCATTAATTTACAGAACATTTCTTGCGTTTTCATGCGACATGGAAATTACGTATGTTAGTATGTATTAGGCACCTTAATAAACCCTTCACAAATTTTAGACTAAATCATTTCAGCATTAGGCATTTTATGGCTTTCGATGACAAAGATATTATTATTCTCTTTCACACATTGCATGACATTTATTCATTCAACTATTATTATCAAAATCTTGGTTGTTTTTATTCGTCAATAAAAAAAGAATAATTTTAATTTTGCTTTATTATTTGCTAATGAATATTTTCCTATTTTGTATCTTGAATGCTACAACGGGTTTTACTTTTTACAAGAATTTTATTGTCTTATTAGCTTTTCCTTCACTCAGGGTCTCAGTATCTCCGTGAAGATTTAACAGGCATATTTCATATCTTCGCACTGAAGGCAGGGCGTCGTAATTCTTAGGTGGTGCCGTGGAATGTTTTCCGCGGTGCGAACAAGTACATTTGTTCTTATTGGTGTTTGCGGTTTTGCAGTCCTCGCCCTATTAAGCATTGCGTCTCAATCGTCGAAATCTGACTTGTCCTCTAAAGAATCTATACTTGCATCAGTTTCATCTGTCCCTATTCCTCAAGGACCGGCAACCAAGTACTCCAAATTAACAGATAAGTCCAGGATTAAAGTTCAAAGTAAGGGATACCGGACTCTGGCTTCCATTGATTATTATCCATGGGATTATATAGTTGAGCCATCGCGAGAGTCGATATTGGAGGTCCCAGATACATTGGTTGATGATGGTTTTGAATACCGGTGGAAAATTCATGCTCAAGGCGACTCTGAAATTTATAGATTGGAAGGCGCAAGCGTGAAATTCACATTTTTAAAACCAACAGTCGTGTATGATGTTGAGCTAACTGTATTGCAAGGTGACAAAGTTGTGTCATCTCAAGTTGCATACATGATGTGCAAGTACGTAAGAAGGGAGATTCGTTCTCTACTTGACGAGGATCGCATTGCGTACTTCAAGTCTCTAGGTTATGTTGCTATGGGTGATCCGAAAGCCTTTGAAGCTGAGGCGTATCTCGATGCCAGCGAGAAGTCTTTGCAGTATATGATGGTGAAACATATTCATTCGGGCACGTGCTCTCCTTTTCATAATGGAAACGGATTCCTAACCAGTCATGCTGCATTTACGTTAGAACTTGATCAGGCTATGCAAGTTTATGATCCTAGCGTCTTGCAACCTTATTGGGATTATACAATCGATGCAGACTTGTTCGGAAATGATTGGTATTTGAAGAGTCCTATATTCAATGATGATTGGTACGGAGCAGCTTCACCATCAAATGACGATCGTCATGTGACTACAACATGGATTGATCGCATCGATAATCCGATCAGCAGAGAAGCGCCAATTCATAACAGGTAAACAGGGATTACATTTTAATGCGTCATGTATATGAAAATACTGATGATTTAGGATACTAAATTTTGAAGTTCTATGGTGGTGCTTTACGTGAGAAATTATGTAATAGCCATTTTTTTAACATAAAATTAATCTTTTCATACTCTTCATTACGCGCTTGAGAGATAAATGATATTTTAGAAAATGGACTTGCAAAATCTAATAAAGGCATATTTTAGCTTTCAAATGAATTTTACAATGTATCCATGATGTTGCAGTGAATCTCATTTTCGTCGCATTACATGTAAAAGTAGCGAAAGAGAAACTTAGCTGCATGCTTTTTAAAACTTAGGCAAAATAAGTTGTCATGATTACCAACGGAAACTTGCAGGACAATTTCAATTTAATCATAGTGTCCCTAAAGTACAGAAAAACTTCTTAGGTAAAAAAATTAAGTTTTCAATGGCTTCTTGAAATTCACTGAAATATGCCAATACTGTTAAGTACCTATGAAATGATGCTTGCATTTGCCATTTCATATATGGTTTACTGAAGCTGGGCTTAGTTAAATGTTTACTTTTTGGGTTTCAAAATGTTATTTCCATGAGGATTTTTTTATATCTATGTTTTCTTTTTGCTCCATATTATAAAGAATTCAACTCTCTTAAGCTTTAATTTTATGCATAAGCTACTCTTTAAAAAAACAGCTGGTTATGTTTGAAATATTCGTATTGCCAAAAAGCTTCCCTTGTTCATTTTAAATCTTTTCTAATTTGCTTCGCACTCAAACGTAACACTTAACTTTGCTGCATTATTCATAGTAACAACTAAAAATTCGCCGTAACTATTTTGAAATTGTTTTACTGCTAAAGTAGGTACGATAGAGGATAGAGGGGAACATTTCATATGGTATTTAAATTTTTAAGTACCAATTTTTAGTGGCATTTAAAGACTAAAAAAAGTCACTCTTAAACTTTTTTGCCTTTTATTCTGTAGTTTTGGTATTGTGACAATCGCTTCTAATAACAACCCTAGTACAAGTGTTACTCGTGCACATTCATTCTGTAATCTGGAAAATCGTATACCCTTGCCAACTTGTTTTGAGTTAGAGGGCTGCTTAAGAGCTTTTTCAATCGGCACTATTCGATTATGTATGGAAACTCTGTTACACAAAGATTTACATATGAGCTTAGGAGGTATCTGGGATTGCCACGTGGACCTTAAAGCTTTTTCTGAAAAATGGCCAGAAACAGAACTCCTCCTTGGAAGACTAGCATTGAAAGCTGAATCTTTAGCCAATGCGCTGTTCATGCATCGTTATTTGAAATGTCCGCTTAGTTGCGAGCTTGGAACTAAGTTTGAGGATTGCAGATGTAGCTGTCCTATAGTGGACGCGAGAGGTCACGAGTTGACTTGGTGGGAATCTTACGACATTCTGGATGCTAGCGAAGATTATATTCCAAAAGTCAGTCATTTTTTGAAATCGGAGGGTGAAGTAGGGCCTTTGGGTAGGTTGAGGTACCATTTTGAGGGGGTCAGTACCGAGGCAAGTCAGGCACTGTGGTCTATGATACTGGACTTTGGGTGCCACCCTGGTAAATTTGGAAACATGTGTACTGGGGCTAGTGCAGGAGACCCTATATTCTGGCCTATTCATCCGTTTTTTGACCGCATGTGGCATTGGCTGAGAATCAATAAAGATGGTCAGTTTAACCATGTATCTTGGAAATGGATTGATAATGAAGATGATTGTTACGGACATCGATCTTACGATGCTATGCCATTCTACAAATTATTTATGGAGGATAACAATGATCCTCATTTCTACACGAACGCTGAGTTGTTTGATAAGTTCAATCCACAAAATCCTGAGCTTCCTTATGTCTATGATAGTTTTGCATGGGAAAGTTGTTGGTCATCCGGTCAGCCGAATATTGAGATTAAGTAAGTTTTAGGATGGGATGGTGATGTCAAGTTCTGACAACTGCGGGTAAATTTTTGCTGTATTCTTCAAATTAGAATACCTGAAATGATCGGCAAAAGTTTACAAACTTTTTAAGAATAATTCATTTTTTGCACACACTTTTTTATCAACACTGAGCCTATCGTGCAGTGGTTTCTTTATGAATGCTATTGTTTTTTCTATATAGTATTCGGGATGCCTCAATGGCTTTTAATTTTCTTCTTTAAAAATTCTTTTGTGCATATTTTAAAATTCGTTAAATCCGAACATATGAAGCGGAATTAAACATTTTATAGCTTTTTGAGTTTTTTCGCCATCATTAAATCAAATTTGCTATGTCGGAAGTAACACTAGTCTTTCATCTGTAATTGACTAAAGAATTTGTTAACATGCAGCAGTTTTGGGCGTCATACTCGGGATTCAACCTTTTTTACCCATGAAAGACAATCTTAAGAGCCAATTCTGCAGTATAGAATAAGATAAGTTCACTAATTGCACCTTTCAAATTAGCCACATTTTTCTAGAGAATTCATATGAGATGCAGGTAAAACTGGGCGGCTGTCATCACCCATAAAATAATTGTAATTTTGAATTATAAAGGCATAACTCTAGTTCCAAATAATATAGTGTGCATCTTTCTAAATGCCATATATCATGTATATTACCGTGACATTTATGTGGAAATGCAAAAAAAACTCAAATCGTATCATTTTAGGTGAAGTTTTACAGTTGCCGTATAAGCATTCTGCTTATTTACAGTCAAGTTAATACGCTGGCAATTTTTTAAAATGTTCGATCTCAGTTAATAAACTCTTTTCAAATACAAATTTTACCAGTAGCAAAATTCGGATCTAATGGGAATTTTTAGGTTGTACCAGTGAAAAAGGCTAATGAAACCCCATACATCAAACTTTTTATGCTGCTACAGTTGGTTGACTAAGATCTCACCAGGCATTACTTATTCACAGTGTCATACAATCTGGAATTGCAGACTCTACCTAGTTGGTACACGTCTCATCTCTCACTTCAATTTTAGGAGTATGCTGTTTTTTTCAACTCTTACAACTCCATGAACTCTTTTTGGAAAAAACTACGGAAATTTTTTAGTGCTTCTTTACTTTTCAAATTCATTAAACACTTACAGGCCAAAGAACATTATTTCTTTCCAACAAAAAATGGATACGATGCCTAGCTGAGCTAAGTACATTTCTATGATGATGCCATTTCTTTTACTTGGAAAGAAAAGCAAAAAAATAACCAGAATTGTTTGTACAATTGAAACCTCTGATAAAGTATCAACTTCTTGAAAGATTCAAAAATCATAATGGCTCCATAAAGACTCTTTTGAAGTCACTATGAAAACTTTTCATACCTCCATAATAAGTTATTAATCAGTATTTTCTTTAGGCTGTGGAAAATGAAATGACTCAAGCAGTTTTTTATTACATATCAAAAGGATATTAAAGTTGGTCAGCCCAGAACTTATTGATGCAGTTTTCTTAACTCGAAATGAATAGTAATTACAAATTTTGAAAAATGCCATTTTCAAGCAATTGGAGGAAATTTTTTTGAGCAGATCCTTTTATTAGTTCAAATAGAACGAGACCCTCAAACAGATCCATAATAATTTTAAGAACAATGCATTAGGTCCTACAGCTATAGTTTTGTCAGCTCAATATAAAACCTAGCCAAAAATCTAATGTGAGCTGTAGAGCAAGACAAATCACTGAACTAGCTTTCTCTCCATATTTCTCAGCATAATTTTTCTCCGAACACAAATTCCAAAAAAATCTATCTTCATTTGTACATTTATGTACAGTATTATAAGAAACAGGACCAGTATTTGCATCCCTCTCAACAGTTGTAAGAACTTTTTATGGAAATAATTATTTGGGAATTCGTCACATATTTTCCTTTTTGAGTGGGGCATTGAACTTTTGATATTAGTTCTGAAAGGGCCAATATGGCCACTTTTTTCACTGCTAAAAAATAAATTTTCGTGAAATATGCATTAACAATTAAACTCTGAAAGAAACTATCAAACAAAAAGAGCGAGTAAATACTGTACAATCAACTGTAATAGAATTATTCTTCCTCTGAAGAATAATTTTCACGATTACTTTCATTCATAAGAGGTTCAAGTTCAACATCACCACTATCATCTACATCAATTCCAAAAGTTCCAACGGAATATTTCTCTTCTGAAATTCCAAATGAATAGATCTGAAAAATAAAAAATTATGATTAAAATCTTTGGCAAAGCCGCCAAAAGTCTGTAATGTGTGTTTTGTAATTGAGGTAACAGATATAGTTTGTAAATTTATGCGATATGTAGGCTAAATATGATAATATTGAGGTATTCATATAAAGAATGCATTCTCAAAATTACTCGTATTATAATACGGATTAGAGGGTCTTAATTTGAAATTAGAAAAACTAACATAGATTGGTCGATATATATTTACGTTTTGTGGAATTCGAATATGTTAAAATTTAGATGGATATTAATGTTCATTTGTTATAAAAAAAATGATGCTGAAAATAAATTCTGTGTAAATCATGAATACATATATCTTTTCATTGGAAACTGGAGGAAACTACTCGTCATTTTGACAAAATTCGTTAAAGCCTTAGGAATATTTTAGAATCTGAATGCAGGCTCATACAGCTCATGTCCCCAAAATGAAACTGAATTTTGGAAAACCACTGAATTTCGCTTTAATTTAATAGAATTCAAGTCTGTCTATTACAACTAGTTTGACTGATTAAAGTCCTCTAACACAGGAATATTTTCGACCAATCAATACGCATTCCAAGAAAACATTATCACATATTTTTTATTCTTTTCAACTTATTTGTCCTTTCTAATGTATATTTTTGGCTTGCATGAAGCAAATTTTCTGGTATAGTGCATATTAAACTAAAGAATATCACCATTGAATCGAATAGAATTCAAATGTATGTAACTTATGTGACCCCAAATTTAATCTTTAAATGTCATTTAAGCAAATATTGAAAAATTAATGGAACAATATTTTTGTGCCTATTTATGAGACAAGTAAGCTACATTAGTTAGGATCTCCAATACATTACCAGTGCGCACAAGCTGAAGCCTCCCGCAATAAGATAGGGGGCCCCGGGTAACAACGTCCCCTCAAATTTGCTCATTAGTAGGCCGAAAATAAGGGGTCCAAACCCCTCTGTCAGGGCCCTCACGCCATTTATAGTACCCAAAACTTCCCCCTGCACATCTGCCCTTATACTTTTACTAACCAAACTGCTCATAGCAGGATACCTATGGAGAAGCTTGAAACATTTGGAAAGGCTTACACTGTATTGACAACGAATAAATGCATGCATGCATGCATACATGCATACATGACAAAACATAGGAAGTGCATCATTAACCTATAAGTAGATTGCGTTCAATAATAGATAATTGTACTAAATCTTGGAAGTTTTGGTAGTACTAGACATCAGACAAATTAGATACTTAAATCAATAGTTTTTATTCTGCATGATATGTGCAGCTACCAAATATTCTTCCAGTTGGGTGCCCCTTAGGTCCCGTCAATTGTGAGCATAGAACTATAGTATTGATAATTAAGGCAGAGTAACAACAGCAAGAGAAAACAGCTCTATTAGAATAAAGAACAATACAATACATGATAGTCTTTCTACCTACTTCAATATGAATATAATTCTACAATCATAATATAATATTCTAGTACATTTTATATAATTACATCTAGTATGTGAAGCAGTTCCTGACATAATATACAGTCTGTTACTGTCTTCCTCCGAATATAGAGCATGCCAAATTTCAAAAACCATCAATCTCAATATTGCTTAGATATTATCTAAAAGAATTGTCAACATTACCATTCAAAAGGACACATATTGAACTTCAAGCTTTTATATTATACATCAAGTCAAAAATAAGTCTTGAGGAGATATGATTCAGAAGAGTTGAAATTTGGTATGGTTTATATTCGGGGGAAAAGACTTGGAATTTCAGCATATAATCCAGCAGGCTTTTTTCAAGTAAAACCACAACATATTCATCAGAACTTAAATGTATACATTTATATATATAAATAAATACATGAGATTGCTCAATAAGCTACCCGCCATGCTTGCAAAAATCATAAATGGAGTATCAGCTAATCCGATTATAATACACTGTCCCATAAACCCAAGCAAGCCAAGCTGCATGGTCAACTTCTCTCCTATCCAGGGCACCTATCATATACTGTAAGATATTAGCTCTTGCGTAGATTCATAGAGTAGAACTCAATTTTGAGTTTTTGAACCTTTCCAAAATTATTCTGAAATTGAATCCTACAACTATTTATGAACTGAAAATGGCAAATAACTAAAGATATACGTAATTATGCACTTCAGATATTCCACTCGCGCAGCCTTAAATCACAAGAAGGCGATCATCACTCACATATCTCAGTTTTTCACCAGTTTTGAGTTCCACAGAACTTCAACATGTGTCAACCAGTCAGCGTTAACAATTCTAAATTCAAATTAAGATGCATAAAATTTCTCAATCATGTCCATATTTGACGTGAGCCAATCAGATATCTCAGTTAGACTTAGGGGCAAATATTACTGACCAATCAACTTGTTCCATTTCATACTAGATCTCTCAACCAACTAATCAGGAACAAAACAGCATCATACCCACATTCACCCATAGATATAACAAATTTTCGGGACCATAGAATGAATTACCTGTATCGAAAATTTGTTATTGTTGGATAATGCGCTAACGATACCTAGCAGACAACATATATTACTGGCAACTCCATGTATATCAGATAAGTAGAATGCACTGTATTCCAGAATGATATTCATCTTGCATTAGATTTGCACCCATATTAAATGATTCTTTGCTTATTGTAGCCGCTCTGCTGTATCATTGATACTTTAGCTCCATCACATATACAGTCAGTTATATCGAAAAATCTGATGCTAAACTTGCATGCAATGTCTTTTCGTTTATTCCTTATAAATGAAAATTTGTCATAATAAACTTTGCTATATCCAAAGTTTTCTGTAAATTTGATATTCTGTAAATTGATGGTCTACCAGACGATTCATTCTATTTTTGATAACTTTCGATCCGATATATTCAATACACTGATAGTTATGATATAACTAATGGCACCAGTGCATGGAATTCAATCGTACATTGAAAAAACATACCAAATATCGAACGAGGACTCCTTCTGCAAATACTGTACATGCTCCATATGCCCCCAACAGATGTCCAATAGTGACAGCATCGAATTCAAATTTCCTCGTAACGTACACCAATAGTGTACTTACTAACGCCCAAACTCCGGTGTAATAGAGAAATACAATAACTGCAACTCGGTGCAGGAGGGGGTTTCCATCGAAAGCATTAAAAGTTTTCAGTGGATTCCACTGAAATGGTATGTATAACGTAGAATCTTCATTATCGATATTGTCGCATTGCATGCTCGTATCCTGAACCTGCGTACATTTCGGTAGAGCACGTTTTATATCATTCTCCACGGAAAACTTGAATGTAACGAATTTACTGCATTCGGATTTCAATCAAAGTTACAAGCACTAAGATTTTAGCCACATAAAATATGCATGAATATTTGCTGTAAGGATAGCAAAAATGATCAATCACATACAATCTAGATTATATCCGACTTAGATAAAGTCAAGCAACACATTACTTATGAACCTTTTACTCTGACTGCAATAGAGCGCTGGATGAAAGCAACAAGGGGTTGTCATACAAATAATAATAAATAGGTAATAATTTAGAGGATACAATAATATTATTTGTATCGATACAACTGCGATACATATTCAAACATTGTCAATTCATTCTTATACCACAGTAATGTAAGAGACTCGCCAGATTTTGTTACACATTTCACATCAGATACAAAGCATGTCGAAGCCACCGAATCAACTAGTTATATCCGAAATTCTGAACTTAACTAGAAACAACTAGGACTTTTTTGTTCATTGGTATAAGTGAAAATTTTTTAATATTCGAAAATATGGATAACCAAAAACTTATTTATTTTTTACAAATGAAATTTTTTAAATGCTTATCCATTATATCCGATAGTTTTACTGCCGCAATAATACATTTACTCACCTTCATTTTTCCCCTCAAAATTGAGGGGATTGGAACTGAAATGTTACCCCTATGTCCAACTTCAGGGGTCGAATTGGCAGTCATTTTGACACTTTCAGGAAGTATCACTGCAATGTATAAAATATCCGTGCATACAAGTATGAACGATATAACAAATACAGTTTGATTTGTGTACTTCATAGAGAGATAACCTCCTGTGATTGGACCAATAGAATGGCTAAGACCGAACATAGCTAGTGCGAGACCGTACGCTGATGCTCTTTGAGTTACAGGGACAAAATCCGCAATATAAGCAAAAACAATGGAAAAAGTACCCGCAAAACACCCTAAAAAAGCAATATATTTAAAGTAAACTTTAAATACAGCAAATCTGTCTCAATAACCTAATCAATTCATCACGTCATAAAACCTGAGCTGAATTTGGTACAATATGGCTGTTGTCGTATATTCTTTGTAATTGAAAATTTGCTAAAAGAGAATTTGTAATATCCGAACTTTACGGTACATGGCATCTGTAGATCGCAGAATATCGAGGCAAATACTCTAGGATGTCAATTATAATCGATTTTACCTGAAAGTGACTGCAAGGAGACAAAAGTCCACATCGACGAGGATACAAAAGCCAACGACAATATTGGCAAACTTGTTCCTAGCACTGTAATCAGTAAACACTTCCGTCTTCCAATTACATCGCTAAGACGACCAAACATCGGACACGTCACAAATGCAAGGCAACCCTTGATAGTTTCCATAACGCCTATTACGTGATATGCCCAATTTCCGAAAAAAACGACTAGCATTCCTGAAAACACATTTGCGGCACGTCGCTGCACATTAAGAATGAATGATAAAAAATTGAATAAAGAAATGATTCACAAATTTTTATAAATAGTTTGCATATTTACTTCTCAATAGATCATTCTTGGCAGCATAAATATTTGGTTGAAATAAAAATCTCTTGCAAATGTATCCGCTATAGATTAATTCGTTCTATGGAACTACTGTGCACTATTTAACTTGAGTTTAAAAAAAGTATTATTCACTAAATTTCAACAAATCACAATAATATTATATACTCTTTGCTACGCCTGCTGTCTTGATAATTAACAATTGAATCAGCAATTATATTCTGATTCAATCTTGTCAAAATCACCTTTATCCATTTCTAAATACAGAAAAAAAATTCACTGAAAAATTTCAATGAAAATTCATGCAATGGCGAATTGTTCTGAAAACATTTTACAAAAAGGGCATTCAATTCCAATATTAGAAGAAATAATTAATAGGCTGAACCACTAAAAACTGTACATATCGATAGATCTTATTATGTCCATAGCGAAAAAACATAGATGTGGTATTATTGTTTTGAATAATATTTTCATGGCCTTAATTTAACATATATAAAAAATTCTGCAACTTACCAGGAATCAAGCTTCGAACCATAGCAACCGCAAGAAACTCCAAGAACAACACTGGCAGTACATAGAGATATTTGCTAGCCCTATGCTCGTCACCTTCCTAATCGAACAAAAAACAGAATGAAAATCTATGATTTCGTCATTTTTACCATGAACATTGAACGTATTAGGTTTGATCGTAAGCTCACAGCGTTAAATTTATGATAAAATAATCTGCAAAAATCGGAAATTTTCACTTGATAATATTTGTCGGTCAACTTTAGTTAAAATTTCTACGTAAGTTATATCCTGTCGACGATCGCCGACATGGCATGAGATACATTCCTTAGCAAATTCTGATGACCCAGTTGTCTGCATACTTGGAAAAGACCGTCTACAGCGTCGTGTGAAAGTGCTTGAGATTTAGCGTTTGATAAGTTTCTTCTGAAAAATATTTTAGAGATCTTTATTTGCAATGCATCTTTACGCACGAAGAAATACCACAAATGTATCAGTTCGATATAAGACGTTTATGATCGAACACTAGAAAAGAAGTGATTCTATAAGGTTAGTAAAACTTCAGCAGAAAGGGCAAAAAATTTAAAAAATTGTAATAAAAAAAACGTCAAAATAATACTTTCTACTAAATAATAATGTGCAGTCACATAAAAAAAGTCCAGAAGCAAGTAATAAATTTCTTGAATGCATTATAAATCATTTTTTCAGTTCACCTTATTTGACAAATATAGGAGTCATGAACTGGAGCGCAGTGCTAGAAAAGTTTTTAAATTCATGTTTACATCCTAAATATTGCTGGTATTGGACACATTACTGGACATTTCTTACTTTGAATATTGCAGTTTGGTTATGTTTCTTGGAAACTATCTAGGCTTACATTATATATTATCAACAATCAGTACAGGACTTTATCCTCAAAATTTTTCTCTCTGTAATGATTCAAATGTTCAGCTTATGTTACTAATTATTTATAGCAAACTTTGTGCCGTACTTTAATTGCATATTAGTCGGATCACCTTGAATCTTGATGTCTTTCCTCTAAATCTTGATTTCCACCTATTTAAGATATAGGGATTTTAAAGCAATGCATGCAAAGCGCTAAATGGGATTGCTGGCATTTTTTTATCTCAGGGGTGCATTCTGTGTTACATGGAAGTATTTTCAGAAAGTTTTTAAGTGTATTAGCAAGTGTCAAAGAATATGAATTGTGTCTTGCAAAGTGGTAAAAGAATTAACCTTTGAAAGTATTTTCATTTCTTTCAATCAAATATGTGCCCACTTGAAAGAATTCTGAAATATTTTTTCCAGTTACAAACTTTATAGTCATTCCCTCTACAAGATCTTGCCTTTTATTATCCTTTCTCTTACATAACATATACCACAAAATAATGGTATATTTAGTGGATGCAATTGAGTATACTTTACACCTATATCTTAGGCTAAACTGGGTCTCGCTGTACGGAAGAAAATGATAAATATTCCTACCAATTATATATAAAATCACTATTAATAGTTAAAAGTATTATGCATGTATTACTCAAATGGCATAAAATCAGTAATAGAAAACTAAATTTGTCTATTTCTCTGTACCAGTAAATGGTGAGACAGAAAGTGAAGGGAGGACAAGATTCAGAACATTGTTTCTTTCGTGAAAGTTAATATTTAACAAAAAGGCACCTATAAGGGTTGACTGCAGCTTAAAGATGGACATGATTTCATAAGAATTTTAAAAATTCTTCAATGATTCCATGCATGACTAGATTAAGTTTTCGAGTTTAAATATAATAGTCCAATGAAAGTCTTTTCAAAGTGATTGTAAAAAGCAATGAATAAAATCAAAAACCTTCACGTATGCCATGATGACCCTTTTTGCTAAAAAAACTCATAACTGAAGCTTTTCCATTATCGACCTAAAATTTGTCTGCTGATATCTTTTCTTTAACTTTGAAAAGAACTGTTAATAAATTTTTCTGGGTCATTATTCTAATGATGAAAGATCTGAAAGCATCTTCCGGATGGCTTAAAATAATATGATATTGGCGAAGAAAATTCAATTCCTAAAGTTGCCTTTTCACTGTTGAAAAAGGAATATTTGGAAAAAACAGATCAATGCATATCATTCAATATCAAATCAAATCAACCAACAAGAACAAATATTCAATCGAAAAGAAATGAAGTCATCAAATTTAAATCACAAAATATTCAATGCTTTCAGTACTTTTTAGAGGATTTTCCATGAAATTGTTAGACATTTTCCTCGCAGGGATAGAGATATTCAGCTTCGCTACAGATCATGCTGCTATTTGAACTTCCAATATAACTCGATTGCGAATCCGGTCGAGTGATTTTAGATCTTGGGTGTAATGTTGCGACTCGCGAGACATCGAGTGACTTGCAGGTTTTCAAGTAGTCTGCAATTTCAGTGTGCCCTCTCATTCGAGCAAGTGCTTCTGCAGATTGGCCGTTTGCATCTTGAGAGCTTATTCTAAAAAATTGAATTAACAATAAAATTTTAAAAAATGAATTTTTAAAAAAATTTGCAGCCATTTCGTTTCAATTTGTAGGGATTTTTTTCCTACTTTTTCAACCCATATCTCCAAATTATTGGAGACCCCCACCAAAATTGTTCGACCGCCATTTTCTAAAAAACAATAATTTAAAATAAAATGACGTGCATATAACATTGATTAAAAAACTTAAATTTTTCTCAAAAATATTATATATTTCCTGCCTAGTCTTATTTGCTTAGATCGATACATTCTGTGATAGAGAAACAATCCAGTATTCTAGCCATTTCTCCAAAAATAAATATGCACTGATAAAACAGATTAGTATTATTGTGTACAATATATAATTCACTGTTATTTCCAATCTCCTCTATATTTTGTTCGTTCACTATAAAACTCTCTGCTCCATAAGCCTGCAGAAAATGAACCTAGTGGTTTGCATCTTAGCCTGTATTTTTCTGTTTACAATCAGCTGCGTATCAAGTCCAAATGGTCTCCCAAGGTGGGCTTTTAAAGCGGCAACTACTGAATTAACAACTTATCTTAAGCAGAAAAGTTTGAACTAGCTCAAAATACTATAAAAATTTATGAAAAGAGCAGAGGTAAACGTGGTTCACCCATCATGTATTTTGATCAATGGTTTCAAAATTCTCAATTCTGTTCTAACTTAACAAGAGAAGCTATTTGTCAGTTATTAGAGCTCTAAGTCAACTAAAAGACAACTTTCTCAGACAGATGCACTCTTACATTTTAAAAAAAATTCATGTTCATCAATAGTTTTACTAATTAGGACATTAAATTAAGGTAAAGGCTAGAATAGGACATACTATCAAAGAATAAAATATACCTAATTTAATTTTAAAAAATGTGCCAATTTTACTTTTTGCCTTGCACAACAGAGATTTTTTCCATGATAATCTTAGAGATAAAAATTTTTATTCAGTGCAGGCATTGGCCCAACCAAGAGCGAGGGCGATTCTAAGATCTAATTCAAAAACACTTACTTTATTGAACTAGTACAAGGTGAGTCACAGGTTTTTTCCAATAACTAATGATATCTCTCATAGAATATATAATCGCAATTCAACCAATCAAAAAATTTCAAATTTACTTGGCCAATGATAACAAACCAAATAAAATCGAGCACAATCAAACTCGTCTGATGAATTAACGTATTATATTTGCTTTTACAATTGGTTGAAGATAAAAATAACATACCTGAAAGGGCCGCCCTGTAGCATGAGCGAATTTGATTGGCTGGAGTGAAGCAACGAAGCACCAATTGTTCCATTTTCAGCCGTCAACGAAAAGTCTTCATGGTCTAATTGGCCGACCAAAAGCTGAACCACTTCAAAATGACCTGCTTCAGCTGATAGAATAAATGCAATTGTAATCAGTATGTATTCATGTATATTACTTAGAGCAAACTTCGGATGCAGCAAATTTTTCCTCCTATATCCGAAAACTTTCGGTGGAACTTGGCATCATTTGGCTTTATCGTTTTTTCGTAATGATCCCAAGCTTATATCATGTAAATGCATACAAGCTAAGGATTTTAAGAAATTTTGATTTATCCTTAATTTCTAAAAAATTTCTTAACACTGACATTGCTCATGACGAGTTTCTCGAATATTTGAATTTATAAAGGCCCTTCTGCATGCTTCTGAATGGTATGAAACAAATAAGCATATACGACATACCAAAATTCTGTTAAATATATATATATATATATATTTCTTTGTATAATATTCATCATCAATATTGTTAATTTTACATGTAAACCGAACATAAGATTTTTCTGCCAATCCAATGACATTGCCAAATCTGCAGAACACATATCATAATGCGAACAAAAATAATACGACCACTGCGAAGTCAACATTAAAGTGAAAGCTATTTCATTCAATTAAGAATGTTTGTAAAAAGTGTTATTTTAAGTATAGAATGTAATACTGCTTCGGATATGTTTGTTCAGTATAATTAGTGAAGCAGAGGAGATAAATAGAGCGCGATTAAAATTGAAGTATAGAGATATAGTACAGCCTTTTAGAAATATATCTTGCAACTGCATTTTTAGTAAAGACTTGAATACTAGAAGTTGTACTATTCTAGTCGTTGCTTCAGCCTAAGTATTACATTTGTCCTGTATACCGGAAGTGTCGCATTCAAAATAACTGAAAATTTCACATCACTCTGAACTTGTACAATCATCTTACGCCGAATATAAGAATTGTGTCACATTCAATCTTTAAAATTCCATGGTTTTACTTATTTAAAAAATGCATTACTTTTTATTCTGAATATAACACCGCATTGACCACAGCATCATTGTGTTCAATTATTAGACAGATATATGCATACGTGCATTCATATCTAAATACCTGCAATATGCAATGGCGTTTGTGAATAAGAATCTCGAATTTTGAATGGTATCCCTGCTTTAATTAAAGTATCCACTACTTCAACGTGCCCCTTCGCGGCTGCAAGAGCAAGCGCCGTTCTGCCTTTTTCTTTATCTATCAAAAGGCACATATTATTGTCAAATTATCTCTGCAGAAAGGCATTTGCAGACTACTGTTATGGTAGAAACTGCAAAAAAACTGAATGAAGTAAAGACTGGCAAACTAATATTTTGTAGTACAGTCATAGCTTCTTGACTAACCTGCATTACATGGGTCGCATGCCATTGAAGCAAGAGTGCTTGTTCTTTGCATAGAGCTCGGTATCAGAGAATGTGCTGCATTTGAATCCCTAACTACGCTAATCAAATCAGCAACAATATCCAAATAACCTACATAAATTCATCAGGTCATATTAACACCAGCAATTAGAAAGTCATTACAGGAATTTAGAAGGGGTCGCAGACATCTCGAGGGGGAGGGGACCATGGGGTGAAAACTGGTATTAAATGGGAATACCTAGGGACGAGGAGGAAGGGGTAGTGAGTTGAACATAGGCATTAAGGGGGGATCACAAGTTCAACATTCACATTGGGGGGGGGTATGAGGTTAACAAAGACATTCATGGGGGGACAATAGTTGGGAGTTGGTGGCTAAGAGGAGAAATTTTAATTACATGGCATAATTACAAGCAGATTATTGGTATCTAAGGTGAAATATAGGGTAGCCATAAGGTACACATAGGCAATTAAAGAAATGGGTTATCGGATGAATACAGGGGTCTAATAAAAGAGGAGGAGGAGAGGGTATTCGGAGGGATTCATGAAATTAATATTGGCATCAATTAGCTGAAGAGCATGGCATATCCACGGGAAATTTAGTGGAAAACTTATTTATTCATTGAGCTTATTGTTATAAACTGGCTATCAGCAGGATAATAATTACTTATGAATTGCCAAAACAAAAATTACGGGCATAAATATCGGTATCCTGCGTAAAAAAGAAATGTATCTGTGCTTATATATATATATCTATCAAAATAAAATTGTACCTCCAGATGCAGCATGCATTAAGGGAGTAACTCCCGAAAAATCGGGCAGGGAGATATTAGCGCCGCAGAATCGAATAAGCAGCCGACAAAGTAAAGATTCCCCCATCTTACAAGCCATGCACAGAGCCGTCATGCCATCTTCATTAGTAATATCTAACGAAAAATTGAATGAAGTATGTAAATTAAAATGTCATCTTTAAGGGAACTTGGAATTCAAAATTTTAAAAGTATTGTTTTATCGGTTGACTTAGTAATATCAGGGTGATGTTGGGTTTATGTAAGAAGCCCCGAATAGGGTCCCAAATAGACCAAGTACAAGTGAATATAAAGTAGCAACTCTCCTGATGATGCTAGGATTATAATCGCTAACTCTTAATAAAATCAAACAATCAAAGAAGCTGTTGGGGGCATAGCAGTATATGCATAAATAACAATTTTTTAATTATTTAATACAATTTTAAATTACCAACAATCAACTGGCAAGGACGACAAAAAAAAGAATGGAATCATATTGATCTTATTATTGTAATTAAACTTTGTGAAATTAAAAACCGATTCATGCCATTGGATAAAGCTGGCAACAATGTAGGATTCAAATGTATTAGACGCATTAATTATTAGAATTCAAGAGGATTCGTTAGGCTTGAGCTTCATGCTCTTTGATTTTACAGAGATACATAGATTTTTATCCAAAGCGAAAAATACCAAGATCAACAGCACGTTCTAAAACCTCAGTAAACAAATTTTTGTTCAAACAGAGGATTTATGCAAAACTGATATTGAGATAGTACACCGTTATACGATCATTGTATAAATGTACGCATTCTTTCGTAGTATTGTTCTTCATATCAGTGTTGCTTAAATTTAATGGAACTAAATGCCCTGGAAGTGGATAATTTAGTTGAATGTACCAAAAATTTTCCGAGTTTTAGCGATAGAGAAATATCCGAACTAAATATTCACTTACAAGATAGATCAATGCAATTTAAGAATTAGAAAGGTTAATTTGGGGTATGACTCAATGAAAATTTTCCAATTTGAAGCAATGACTTACCTAGTCTACACTAGAAATCGTATATTTTTTCACGAAAGACCCATCAACATTCTTTTTTTACAAATCAAAGTATTGACAACGATTAAATTTGTTTAAATAACATCAAATTTAACCAAATTTAGTCCAGCATTTTTCGTCAAATTAATTAACATTGAATTGCTGGCACTTGAAATTCAGTGTGCATTATATTCGGGGGAAAACTGTACTTGGAAATATTTTACATAATATCATCTCAAATTGTATTTTTATCAATAATTCTATTACCGACAATTGGTGGTCGCTGAGGCACAGATGCATTTGAGTTATAACTTGTTCCCCATTCCGAAAATAAAGTACCATGTCGATCCGTTCGTTTGTCATGCTGTTTAACTGCTGCAGCTAACAGGGGTAATACGTTGGGCTCGTTACTGTTTACAGCAGTATGGAAAGGGGTGCTGCATCCTGATTCTAAGCCATCCAAGCACCTAGTGAAAGAAGTTGAGAAATGTTAAACAAAGCAGGTGCTGGCGAAAATGCGCATCATTGAAATTACCCACATGCATATATGTATTAGTAGATATGTGCCAGTATGTATGGACTAGTATACATATCTGAATCATATAACTACTTTAATATCTATCAATTTACTTAAAGCATTTATACCAATTTTAAAAGCAGCATGTACGCCATAATACGAATGAGTGCATGCAGACAAAAAAACTCATATAAATATATGGGCATATTTATAATAAATCACCCTCAACAGTTTTCAATGTTAAACGAATTTATATCATTGAAAGACTCATCACATTGAAACGCACTATGGTCCCTTCAGAGATCTGAAAAATCTCTGCCGTAGTCTGCGAAAATGAGACTAAAGTGGTAATGCAGTGATTTACATCAAAATATATTTTTCTGGAAAGAATGCTATCAACATTAATTTACGTAGATGCATTTCATGTCTAACGATCGAAATAATTTTCTTTTTAACACTAAATACTGCAACAATGTAGTATAAAGATAATAAATACTATGCTTACATTTTTCCAAATGATTTTAAAAGTAGCTTCACCCCCCTGATATGATGTCCACGAATGAGATGATCTAAGGGAGTCAACCCCTCTTCACACCTCATCGCTAATATTTTTACTCCAGGATATATTGACTCCAACATGCCAATTAAAGCTTTTAAAAGTCTTACATCACCCATCATGGCAGCCTGGTGAATTGCTGTTGTGCGATACGATTGGCCAATATACCTCAATGAGTGACCAATTGCAGAGCTTGATGATAGAGGTGCGGAATCTGATTGGCTAAATCCAATGCAGCTGCGTAGCGGTACAAATCTTAGACGTAATCTCACAGCAGGCGTTTTAGAACTACAAAGAAAATTAATTGAAGATGGTATGGAAAAACTTTGGACATAACAAATTTATTCTCTATATCCAAAGATTTTTGGATACAAAAATCTTTAGCTTACTATTTACAAGTGAAAATTCGTACACAATCCAGATGAAATGTGCAAATTCTTGTGGGAAAATTGCAATTGCAAACGAGAGAGATTTTTGACAAAAAAGCATAGCATATAACATTGAAATCCACATGTACTGTGACGCGTCATCAAATTCAAATAGATTATTTCACATTAGCTCATACTGCAATATCAGCTTTGTCCATAAGTTTAGGATTCATACCGCATATTAAAGTTTCTTACAGAGGAATCTCAAGGAAGAGAGTAATAAAAATTGTGAACCATACAAAATACGACTTCAACTTAAAGTTGCTTCAAAATAATATTCCAAGAACAATATCTATGACTGAACTTCAATGAAGGCTAGTACACTATAAATGTATAGTCAACTAGTCAGTATCAATGTGAACTAATATGTAGACACAATGAATGGCTATTGTTAACTTTGACAACGAATATCAAACAAAACTTACAAAATCAATCGATATGTATCTATCAGCGAAATTCAAAACAAAATAATACTTTGAATCATTACATTGACATCAAAATGAAAAACAAAGGAATCATTGTATTTATTTATAGCTCAATAATAAAACAGATCAGGACTTGGATTGTTTCAAGCCCTGATCCATTTGATATTAAAATACAGGCATTTATTTTAACGATTATTCGTTAAAAATTTCACTACCACAAAATTATTGTTAGGCATAAAACAGCTCAAATAAGGTCATTGACTTTTAGAAAGGGAGCGAACGTATTCTGAACCACTTTTTTGACAACTGATGAAAGGCCTCTTATATGAAAACTTTGGTAAATTTTCTTGAAATATGTTGACCAAAATGAATAGTTTTAGAAATTAAGAATACGAACGATAACAAAGAAAATGAAAATTGTTTAGATACAATTAAATGCATGTAATATACAATGTACACACCTTCTGCATAATTCTGTCGAAATTTCTCCTGGCACAGATAATTCTTCACTAACTTTAGTTTGGTTTGCCATAACCAATGGATACCACGCATCATGGCACATAGATAAGATGTTACTTTGTGTCGAAGTAGTCGAGGATCCACCAATCAAATCAATTGATTTTGGTTGATATGAATTTCTCCTCTCTGGTTGGTCACTCAATCTGCTAAAGGAATAAAATATGCACTAAACTTCAGGTACAGAGAATTTTACGGAACACCATATAAATAATCCGTTGTACCCGAAATTCATTAAATTCAAAAATCTAATGCTGAATTCGTTGTATCCGAATTTACTGCTTCTGCTAAAGAATATTATTGTTATTACATTTTTACCAACAAATTTTTTATAGTGGCCATGTGTAAATTTCACTCTAAGGTCCATGCCTAATTTCACTGTTTATTGATTTTTACCGAATCCTACAAGAATCCGAGTCCCTAAGTGCGCCACACAGTAAGGATACTAAGAATCTGTTCTACCGTTGAAAGGTTCAATATTTAATTATTGTAAAAAGAATCATTTTCTGAAAGATTCTTGTTGTCGATTGAAAAAGAAGCATGTAGACCTTGTTGTTGGTGGTGCAAGATATTTGGCCGCCTAACGGTAGTGTAAATTTAAAAATTGTACTAGAATAGTATACAACTCAGCATACTAGCCCATATCAATTATGCAGATATTGTAAATTGTTCGAGAACAGTGCTGAAACTGAAGTACAACACTGCAATCTTTAACATCACAATGTCGGTGTCAACTTCTCTCCGCATAGTAATGTCACAAAAATATTACCCAATAAAATCGGTTAAATTAAAATGAGGTCTTCTCTAATAGGCCAATAATTTAGCATTACTTATGTGTGCCATAAACTTCCATAAAGAATAGCAAGATTTCTAAACCATTGATATAAAGTTAGTTACATAAATTATAAGAAAGAATCCAAAAACTTAAAGCAAACAACATGAGTTGCCACGGCGCTAAGTCAGGTGTGGGAGGGGGGGAGGGTATGCAAGGTAAGCATAGGATAGTAACTAAGTCACCTCATGGCCTAATCTTAACCCAACTGAATAAATTTATTGAAAAATCTTAGAAAATTCTATGCACAAACAAACTTTGGATAAAGCAAATCTGTTGGTGGCACCAAAATAATTAATTTCATTCAAATATTGGAAGTGGAAGTCGGCACGAGGCAACTTTTCTTTTAATAATTATGTACATGAAAATTTGTGAAACGGATATCTGCCACTTCCGAAGTTAAATGTAGAGGCCTGAGTAAAGAGAAGGTAGATATACTGAAGTCCATAGTACGGCAAGAAGAGAAGCATCAAACAAAGCACAGTTTAATTTCTTTTATTTTCAAAAAAAATTACTTTATTGAGTCCATGACAATGAGAATTCGAACAATTACTACAGCCAATTACTCTATGGGGGTGTAAAGGTTTTTGTCAACATAAGGTGTACATTGAGGGGGGAGTGAATAAGACCGTGTGGGAATGTGCATGTATCACCTTTCGCTACTTCTTCTGGAACCGAATAATGATCCGCGGAACCATCCTCTTTCCTGGGAATTTTCTGAGATGACGCATCCGAGTGAAGACCGTCGAGCGCAGACTACTTTTGAGCTATCCACGAAATTTTTTGAGCTTCTTTTGCTTGATGCTGAGAGCAGAGCGTTGTGCATTGGAACCTGCAAAAACAAGCCCACGTAAGCACTTGCATACATATAAACGTTGCTAAGCGAATAGCCCTAACTCACCACTTATACTTCAAAAACACTCTATTATTTCGTTTTTTCCGTGCTGCATTGCAAACATGGATAAAAACTTTCAAGATCTCAAATTATTACAGCTAACTAGCACTGACTTGTCACATCTAAATTTTGTGGTTACCTCGTATTCATGGCATTTTCCGTATGATTCAGGACGCTACCCACGTAAATTCATTGAATGTATCATACAGTAAACTTTTGATATAACTAATTTGTAAAGACCACAAAATCGATTTGTTATGTCAGAAAAAAAGCTAAACGTGAACATAGTAAGATTTTTCACTTACTTGCTAAAAGCGAACATTTTTAAAAAGCAAATTTGGTGGATCCAAATATCTTAGTATGTACACAAAAACCAACAGGTCCTCCTATGAAATACTACAATATTTCTAAAAACCAACGTTGATTGTCAAAAGTTTATGATTTTAAATATAAACTAATCAAATTTTGCAGACTGCATAAGTTTTGATCTTATTAACGGATTTCCTGCAGAATGAAATGAATTGATTTCTCTAATTATGCCCTCTACATATCGGTCCCAAGTACACCGAATTTGCCTATCTCCCCCTGAATAAAGCAACAGGCCTAATGATATGATTACTTGGAACTGTTTCATAATAGGGTCTTATCAAAACATATTTAAACTCGTAAAACATCCTGGCTGATGACGTTTTAATGTTCCGATCGTGATCAGATGATGAAGTATGAATTATTCAAACATAAAACATATTGTTAAGTTGAGCATATTGTTCTCTTATATACTGCCCAACTTTCCAACCTTTCCCAAATGGCTGAGTTTCGATGGCAACATGTTGTGATATGCGAGGGAAAACGATTGTGCTAAACTTCATAATTAAAGACTAGACTAAAATATGGGCTCATATTTTCTACTTGAAGGTCTTAAAAGCACAAAATACAAAATATAATAACTTTAAAGGAAATCATTCTTTTAGAGATGATAGAGATTAAAGAAGAGGGCACTTTAAGGAGGGGGGGGGTCGTTTCAAGATATTATCAGCAGTTACTATTATTACCTCACAAGTAGCCCAAATATGACGCCCTAAAATAGAATGCCGGTAAAGAGAAATTTCGATGCCACTAAGTCCATAAAACTCCATTACAGAAAATAGAAAACTGCAAAAAAAAATTAACTTTATTTAATTTGAAAAAAAGCTGTTTAAAAATAGCTTAAATTCAAACTTGCATAAGGAGAATTTTGAATTTCCGGCAAATCTTGATGATTTTCTTGTACATTTGAATTCTGAAATTATTCATTTACTTCATTTATCCCAAAGCATAGAAATGACTCTCTATCTATGACATCAGTGTTCTTTAAATAGGGTTAGGGTTTAATAAATGTTTTTAATTTGAATAGTACCAACGAAATATTAAAAAAAATACAAAATCTAGTAAATATGAAATTTTTGATTAAAATAAAGCATTATTTACGACGTTTACAAAGCCAGGTTTTCACCCTTTGAGCTTTGAGTTCGGGTTAAAGTAATATGTTGAAGACACGATAGAAAAATGCTTTGAATCATACGTACATCAAATTCTGAATTTCGAAATTAATATGATAAAATGACTAAAATATAAATTTAAGCATTATTTAAATTGTTTCATAATACATGAATTTTTCAAAAAAAAGTGCCAAAATTGATATTTCTTGCCTGTTTGTAGGATACTCGGAATCTTCCGATATGGGACTTTCAATCTCATCCAAAGTCTCCATCATCTCTGTTTCGTTTCTTCTTGATGTAATCCTCGATATGCCATTTTTCAATCGTCTTCCAAATTTTGAGGACTGATTCGATACCGATTTCTTTAATCCACCATTGTTTGAGTTAAAATTTAAGGATGTCGGATCAGAGCACGATTCCCAGATAGGATTGTTAGTTCGATAACAAACTGGAGTGCTCTGTTGAGCCCCCTCTACTGTAACACTAGCACTATAATTTCCAGTCCTAAATTTTTATTAAGAATTGAAAACTGTCATTAGGCTATTTTACCGATTGATTTCTCATAAGAAAATAAAACAGATCGCAAAATTACTCTAAATCCTTCAAATTTTTTCAGAGCTTTCAGCAAAAATAATCTACTTCTTAGCTTTAAAGTTCTCAAAGCATTCATATGTCCTTCCATTTCGTTACTTTTTCAGATTATTAATGATTAGTGACAAATTTATTGTAAACATTCGTCATTTAAAGTGGCCTATTCCACACAATCACGGCAAAAATTTAAATCGATTAACTTCGATGAAGATTGAAATTTGATTTAGCATCTGATACAGTGGATTATTCATGTTTCGTGAGATGTCTTAAATGGTGTCAACGCTATTTTACATGCCAGCAGTTCGATGAGCGGAAAGAATGTCAATAGTTAAATAAAATCTCGTACGTACAAACTTTCTTTTAAACGTTTTCGAATGAAAGATGGTGCTCAAATTTTACCAATATTCACTAATTTTTTGGGGGATCGACATCTGTATCAACGCTAATACACACAGAATAAATTATTTAATCTCTTCTCAACTACAAATTAGTTATACTCTAAAGTTTGAAATATAGTTTTACAAATTCTGCTGCCAAATGATTTCAGCTTTTGATTCTAAGTTTGGTGCCATGAGGTCAACGCGCATAGAAATATATCATTTAACTCAAAAAAATTCTATTCTTACTACCTACGTGACTGAAAATTTATTCCGTCTCTCAAGCCTATCCCAGCTGCCTGCACTACTGTCACTTCGAGAACCCCAGCCTTTGAGATACCTGCGGAGCGCATGCGCTCTAATTAACACAGAGTAATCAAGGATAAGCCAGCTCAAACTTTAAGATAGTATGGAGAAATGTACGTCAGGTTGAGCTTTTCTAGAAGATTACGTTGTCGCAAATAGACTAGCTTACTGACTGGAAGTTATTCTTAGTGTAAAATGTTGAATCCGTAAAGCCGTTCTCTTGGGAAACGATAAATTTAAATATCTAGTACTTTTTGTAAAATAGAAGCAAAAAATATTATGAACTGTTTTAAAAAGGCAAACTATAACAAATTGCTAAGCCAATCATATTATATTTTGAAAAAATTATATTAAAAATATTCAAACTGTATAAATACCGAACTTTTTATAAGTCTTTTGTACTAAATTTCGGTTAAACTTATTCGTCGATGAATTTCGGCAAGACTTTTTTTTGCTGTGCGGTGACAAAGTTAAGAACTTCATCTTTTCTATCAACAAATTTCAATCTACCTAGCTTCCGTAAATGCGAGAGCATATATGGAGTCCCTAGATGCACCACTACAGTACAACTAAGAATCTGCCCCCACCGTCGAAAGAGTTAATATTGAATTTTTTGAAAAGGAATCGTTTCACTGAAACATTCCTACTTCCTATTGAAAAGATGAATTATGACCTTTTCATTAGTGGCATAAGATTTTTGGTTACCCCATGGTGATGTAAATATGAAAATTGAGTAATATGAGTTGAACATGAGGAAAAAATAATAAATTTAAGACAAATATTATTAAAAAATCTTGCAATATGAATGGTAAAAACTATATATTTTTGTCATAATAAATCTTTTGCGTTAGCACACATACCTAATAGAGGTCGGCTACCAACATTTCGAAAATATTGCCCGATTACCTTGGACCTTTCAAACGTTTAAAAGACGGCTACTAGTTTGTCACATTAAATCGGGGGCTGCCTCTACAATTTTCAAGTAATGCCGATTTCAAGATAGGCTCACAGTCATAATCTGCCAAAGTACAGGCCAGCAAAAAATTCAAAAAAAGATTTTTAAAAATTCAAAAAAATTCAAAAAAGCAAAAAATATTGTGAAAAACTAGATGCTGAAAAAAATAAAAAAAAGACTAGCCCTAGTAACAATATAAAACCTATTACAAAAATATAAGTATCTTTAGGCTCTGGCAAATATAATTCTTTCATGGAATTTTCAAAAATTTAATCCCACATGATCAGTAACATCATTATACTAAATTTCAAGCATAAACGGGTTTAAATATTGTACTTCTTCTCCTACTAGTACGCAGACCCTGTCCTTCGAGTATTTTCATGTAAACTCATGCTTTGTCAAACTATTAAAGAAAATATCATTTTGCATTGCTCAAGTTAGATATAATTGCTTTGATGCAGTTGCATAACATATTATGCAGTTAAAAGTAATACAATACTATTTCATACTCACTCTTGCAGTGGAATGGGAAAGATACCATTATGGAAGTGTTTCAGCATTTCTAATTTTCAAACATCCATGTATTTTTGTTCATATATCATCCATGTCATAATACTGCACTATTATAATCACAATCTCAACCATGAATCAGAATAAGTAATTAGGTGGACTTACTTTTCAGCTGACAAATCTTCATCAAAAGTCTACAGAGTTTTGTTGTGTTGTATGTGCACATTCTGTTACAAGATAATGCCTACTGCCTTTAGAGGTTCAAAAGTCATTGAAGTTGCATTCTTTACAAGATGTCTTATCATGTATGATAATCGTTAACCTCAATTTTTTCAGTTTTGAGCTTATCAATAATTGGTATTATATTGCAGTAGATTCATCTATGGAGGCACTCTTTGTCAAAGACAAATATCTTGACCAAATATTTAACTTGTCCAACTTGCAATTATATAAAGAATTACATTACAATTTTCTAGTTTTAAAAAATGTCTGATCCAAAAACATTTTTTCCTCGTGTTTTTTTTGCAATCTTCTAAGGGCTTTGCATTTATAAAAGGTTATCTAAAGCCAAGGTGATTCAAACTAAGAAGTTACATCAAACCTCTTATTATTACTTTAAAAATTCTGTTCATAAAGTATTTCAAGCCAGTCTTGATTTTCAACTGTATTGCTCTAATTAATTAAACTACAAAATTTCATTATAACTTGCATAAATTATATTTACTGATAAATATTTTGGAGTTTTATGTGTAGTAAAAATATATGACAAGGATTGTCTATTTCATGCATTTACCAAATTAAACTCTAAAGAGTAATTTGTAATAAGGTTACCTGAACTTTTCAAAATAATATGCTTTGACTTGCATGCAAAAAAAATTGTCGGCGTATGGCCTGAAGCTTCAAAAATCTAGCATTTCAGCTAAGAGTTGAATACCAATTTCACATCTTTTTCTCTATTTTTTAAAATATGATGAATTAATTTTAAAAAATATACATCCACTTTTCTAAGTTTGTGCCATTTGATCAGAGAGTTTGAAAGGAATTACTTTCTCCTGTTATTTTTGTTTTCTTTCTCGCTTACTTCTTCAAATATTTTTTGTTCTAGTGTATCACTCATTGCTTTATGCATAAATAATTGATGCACATGTTCAGTTACTGTCTTGGTAGTGATATTTGCTAGTTTTATTTATGTTTAAAAGTACTGCATTTATATTTGATTCCACTTCAATTCAATTTTTATATACTGTAACTTCTCATTGCAATATGTCTTGTTAATCAAGTATATATTGGGCTTACACATAAAAAGACTACACTATTGTTATAGACATACTTTAAAGCCAATTAGACAGGTCAAAGCAAATCAAGCAAAGGTTAGATTAAAATTGATTTAGCTACAGTGTCAGCACAGTGTACCTCTTTGGTAAAAAAACATATTACAGGTATGTCATTCAGCCAGTTGGCATCTGGAAAGAAAAAAAGCAAACTGCTTGTGGACTTTGTTCATTGTTACTTGTAATTAGCACCAGCAGTATTCATATTACAGTACTGAATGATTCATGAAGCTTACTTGAGTGTCAATAGTTTTTAACTATTGTAATACAACAAACACTAGGAAGGAGTCTGTCAGGAATGCAAAATACAATGAACAAGAATGAAACATGTACATTACATTTACTGACTTGTGTTGATAGAAGTGAAAACATTCTATCAACATAACAAGATACAAAAGAATACACGACTCTCCTTGAATACATGACTCTCCTTAAATTTATGACTCTCCTTGAACTTGAGTTGTGACTCTCCATGAATTGTACAAATCTTCTTGAACTGTACAGTTACACAAATCTTCTTGAAGTATGTGCACAGCAATAAAGAGAATTAACTCTTTAAGAAGTTAATTCCTAACAGAGTCATACAGTATATATTACTGCATTGCTAAAAGTAAACCCTCGTAACACAAGATAGATAAATATTCAATTGTGTGATGGACCAGTAGCAATTGCACTGCGGCACTATTCCATTGGCTAAAGTGAGAACATGATGTCGGCAGTGAGAATTCTTAAATTGAGAATCTTTAAAGAAAAAATTGATGCAGCTAACATAAAAACAGGATTAATCATTAACTGGTTAATTCCTAACAACTGTACATTTCAGCAGTATCTGTATATAATTTGCTGTTGTTGCATGTATTTCAGCTCATTTGACTGATTTTTTGCACAGATATATTGCCAAATCAATTTATCCTATCAAATTTTTAGGCAAACTTGAATTTTTGCAACAGTTAGGTAAAATGCTCTGTTTTATTGTTTTGAAAAATAAATGTAACCATCTTATCTTAGGCACACTCAGAAAATGATAGGGTATTTTGGTATAAAAATATGACTAGTCAACTTTCAATAGCAGTGCTACAAAAATGTCATGACTTAATATGTTCCGCCGTGTCATCCAATTAGGTTTCACCATATTTGCAGTATACAATTCCTTCAGGGAGTTGAGGTTGTCCAAACAAATTTGACTTATATACATGCAGAATAAGTTGTATGATGTTGATAAGATTCACTCTTGTCAACACAGGCAAAAGACTAATGATAATAGTGTATTTGTAATATTTGTGTTCCTTGTATTTTCTGGTCTTAGATTATACATACCTACTATTCATTGGTGGTGACAAAAAAATATAATTTGGCAATAACTTTTTCTTCATAAACTTGAAATGCAAAATAAATGTGCAATATGTTTGCATTTAAAATGCTTTCTATGTTATATCAAAGTACTTTTAAACAATATTATTGAAGATTTCAGTGATATTAATTTTGTCTACTTTTGCAACTGAAGTAAAACTACATATTTATTGCAGTACATAGCTTTTGAATAACTTTGCCAATGATCTTAAATCATGGACTGTTGGTGTTAGAACTAATTTACTTTACGGAGTTTGAATAAGTCCGCATCAGGATTTTAATGTTTTAAATGTCATTGAGGTAATGCAGAGTTACAAATTCTATCAAGAGTTAAAAAAATAAATACGTAAATATATATTTTTTTCAAATTCTTTGTTGGTTGTACAAAGAATTTTTATTGACATGAAGCTTTTCTTGCAATACTAGTTCTGGTTTTAATGGTTGTAGAAACCGAAATTCTTTTGTTTTGCCCATATTTCTAAAAAAAAATTTAAACTGCATATATTGCCATTCTGTTAGGAATGTAGCAGACAACAAACACAAGAAATCTGTGATAGAATGCGTATATTATTACATCTTAAATTGCATTGATAAAAGCAATAATTTCATCACCACAGCAAAACACCACTTAAAAAAACTTGTTCTCAAGATCTAAACTGGAACTTGTTCTCATAATTAGAACTGAAACTTCAATATAGCATTAGGAGAAACGTACCACAGCTACAGAATAGAATTAACTCCATTTGGGGTTAATTGCTAACACATTTGTGCATTTGATTTCAATAATAAACTTGAATAACTGATTCATCTTGGAAAGAAGTAGTTTGATGGTACCTGAAGAGTTTTTTCAAAGTGCACTAAACTCTGTCTGTCATACAAAACAAAATATGCACCTTTAAATTTATTGGGACTATTAAATTTCATGGACTGCTAAGATATTGTTGATCTAGTTTGACACAATTTTATTAAAATTTACTGCTGCCTCTATGAGTTTTACAGTTTATACAAGTTAAATCTTGTTTCTATTTTGGTGTTAGTTTCTGAATAATATGAAACATGTGAAATTTTAAATCACACCATATGGCTGTAAAAAGTAACTTGAACTTTTAAATTTCAATCATGACCTTCATATTAGTGGTTTCCTGCAACAGAAACAGTAACTGTACATTGTTATTGTATGGTCTAACAAGTTTAAATTTTATTTGAAATGAAAAAATTCATTTTGTAGCAGCTAATAATGTTTGCCATTTGAAGTAAATATTTTTACACTCTCCTCAAAATTCTAAATAATAGTTACATTGCTGGTGATGGACTTTGTTAAGGGCTTTCATGAAGTTTAGATTTATTTTTCTGTTTATTGCATAATTTTTTAAAAGCCCTTTAGTTACCACTTTCATTGCTACTTTGTTACAGAGAGTATAGTTTGAACACTTTAATTTTACCTTTCTTTTCCCTACAAACATTTTTGTTTAAATAAACAATACTAAACCCTATTTTCTATGCACATTATTAAATTTCAGGACTGGCTGGTTTAGTATTTCATATATTTACCTAGGAATAGCTAGGCAGGAAGTTTTATCTATATTGCAAAACACTGAAATAGCATCATGCAGTGATTACCAGAAAAGATAATGATTGACAAAACAAGAGTAACACCAAAAAAGTATAGAATATTGTGAATGCAAGTAAATAACTCAGGCAAAAATATATGTTTAGTCCAGTACCTTAAAAATCAAGTGAAAGGTTAAACATTGCAATATTTATTGGAAATGAAGAAGAAAATGAGTTAAAATTTCTTACAAGCAGCATCAGAGTGATCTTATCTACAGCACAAAAAGTTCTTCAACTGATTAAAATTACATAAAAATGGGATTTATTATAACTTCCATGACAATTTTAAACATGTTTGTACCTTATGAGGTAATTAAAAAAATGATGAAAAATCAGAGGTACCAGAGCAGTATAACTTGCTAGCAATAAATTATTGTATGATGCAGAATATTCCTACTTTAAGATCTATTCTGTTTCTTCCTGAATCTTGAATTATCATAATAGTTGTCAGATATATGACTAACTGTGTTGATAGTGAAATTAGTTAGAGTTGGCAGAGTTTCCAATTTTTTTCCACCTACTCAATTTACAAATAAAGGAAGCTTTTGAATTGATCCAAATTTTTTACAGTTACTACCTTAGTTGAGATGACATGTTACTTGCTTTGCATTTATGTAATGCAGGCAGACAAACAAAAAAATCAAATAGTATAAGTTACTGCATTACTAGAAGTATACTCTAGTAACGTAAGACAAGTGAATATTTAACTGTGCAACTGGACATTGGCAATTACAATGTGGCACAATTTCATTGGCTAAACAAGTTAAAACATTACATCAGCAGTTAGAGTCCTGAACAATATGAATGATGAATCTTCAAGAGTCTTTGATAATCTTCAACAGAAACAATAGTGCAGCTAAATTAAACAGCACTAACCAGTTAATAGTTACTTCCAAATAAAATATTTCATCAATGAACTAGATAAAAACAAAGTTGAGATTCTTCCCTAACATTTCTAGTGCTAGAAATTAACATATCAGTTGATACCAGGTCATTACCTTGTGGCTCATCATGAGTTTGCATAATAGTTGTAACTGGATTTACAATTAGTCAGATTAAAGGGATAACCATAAATGTTTTCAGTAACTACTAGCAAATTATTGGCTTCAAAGTGCATCTAATAAGCAATATTTTATAAGTATGCAATTTCAAAAAGCACATCAGTTGCTTTAGAACTAAGTTCATAATATGCACTAAAGCTCCATTCTTAATCATAACTGTGCTAAAGTTAGAGTTTTTTTCTCTATAAATTACTTACCATAAAATACATGCTTTTAGTCAACTTAGACTTAGTAGATTTTAGTCCTGCAATTTTCTTGCCACAGCTTTGTTTGTTCAATGTTGAGTCTTACACTGGTCATTAGCTGTGATCAAGGTAGTTGTATCTGATTTTTACGATGATGAGTTATGTCAAAGGCACTTCAAGATGTAAAAAGCAACAACTGACATTTAAACATATTATAATAGCACACTTTGTTAAGTGCCTTTGTCTATAGCTATGACAGTTAAACTAGTATAGAATTATTAAAACTAGGAAATTTCACTGATGCATAGTCCAAGAAGTCAAAGCAAACAAGGAACCTAAAATATTATGCAAAGAGTACAATAATATTTATCTTTTATCATGTATTAATGAGAGCAAATCTTGTCAACACCTTACAACTTGTTCTATGTACATACAACACAGATTAGACAAAACTATAGCTACAACTCCTTAATAAAATTGTACATAAATAAACAATATAACAAATGTGAATCACAATTCTAAGACAAATTACATGGCAAAAACATACTAGGTCCTGACAATAATCTAGTCTGCAATAATAATTTATACTTCAGTTTCCTGGCTGCTACTAAGCAAGAGGCTGCTTAAGTAGAGTGGATGCAATAACTTTTTTGCTCTTGTTTTTATTATATCAGAATGGCATCAAAAGCAAGCTATATGTTTCCTTGTTGAGATGGAAACTATGCTTTTTTGTTTTCCTCTATGAATCAGTTTGGAACTAATCATAGACTTGTACTAGATTTTTGAATATGTATTATCTGGTATTTAACAAGCTTTCTACATTGCAAATGATACTTATCAGAAGGCTCTGATACTGCTATAAGAGAAATAATATGTGTTAGAAATTAACCAGCAAACGGTTAATCCTATAATTGTGTTAGCTGCATCATTGTTTCTGTTCTTGGTTTAAGAATTCTGACTGCTGACATCATGTTTTCACTTTAGCCAATGGAATAGTGCCACAGCGCAATTACTACTGGTCCATCATGTGATTGAGTAATTGTCTATCTTGCATTGCTAGAGTTCACTTCTAGCAATGCAGTAGTATATACTGTATGATTTATACTTAAATGTCTGTACTACAATATGTCATTGGCTGTTTAGTTTTTCAGCATGAACTAGGCTGGTCTCTTAAATCATATTGTTGAACATTAACTGTCAAAACTTTATCTATTTTGCTGTGTGATTTGTTATGGAGTTAGGATTTGTTTCAGCTTTATGCTTGTGTAAAATTCTTAAAAGGAGTCATAGTTTTTCTATTGGCTTAGTTTGTGTTGCATGTGCATCCTTGAGTTATTGTTAGGATTCTTGGGTGAATGTATAGCTAAGTATGATAATATTTGGAAGCATCGGGATTTGAACCCAAGACCTT